>JADDOH010014898.1:0-47129 GCA_016648135.1 Agrypnia vestita | reverse complement strand
TCCTTACATATGAAATTGGCGTTTTGCCGTACTGGCCAATTTGATCTCAAATATCTTCTCTTTGGTTAGGAATTCCAAATCCAAATTTATACAGCTATTTACTCATGTATTTGTGTTTTGAAAATTATAATTCATTTGTTTTTTCCTCAATTGTTTTTTTCTTTGCGTCACTCATTTTACAAAATGAAAAACTTGAAATATCGCGTTATTTACGAGTACGAGTTCCACCGTGGCACCAGTGCTGCAGAAACGGCTCGAAGGATTAATGATGTGTATGGCGACGGTGCCGCAAAAGAAAACACAGTGCGTTTTTGTTTCCAACGTTTTCGTTCTGGAAATTTCGACCTGCAGAACAAGCCCCGTGGACGGCCGGAGACCAAAGTTGATAATGAAGAATTGAAGGCTATTGTGGAAGCGGATCCATCGCAAACCACATCCGAATTAGCTGCAGGCTGCGGTGTTAGTGACAAAACTGTTTTAATCCACTTGAAGCAAATTGGTAAGGTGAAAAGCTTGAAAGGTGGGTACCTCACGAATTGAGTGAAGCAAATCAACAAACGCGCGTTGACTGCTGCGTTGCATTACTCAACCGGCACAATAATGAAGGGATTTTAAATCGAATCATTACCTGTGATGAAAAGTGGATCCTGTACGATAATCGGAAGCGCTCATCGCAATGGCTGAACCCTGCCGAACCAGCCAAACCATGCCCCAAGCGAAAATTGACTCCAAAAAAGTTACTTGTGAGCGTTTGGTGGACTAGTGCTGGTGTCGTTCACTACAGCTTTCTTAAATCTGGCCAGACGATTACGGCAGATGTCTATTGTCAGCAACTGCAAACCATGATGGAAAAGCTAGCTGCTAAACAACCGAGGCTGGTTAATCGCTCTAGGCCACTGCTGCTTCATGATAACGCTAGACCACACACTGCACAACAGACGGCTACCAAATTAGAGGAGCTTCAATTGGAATGTCTAAGACATCCACCGTACTCTCCGGACCTTGCCCCAACAGATTACCATTTTTTTCAAAATTTGGATAACTTCTTGCAAAGGAAAAAATTCAACTCCGATGGGGCAGTCCAAACCGCCTTCAAAGATTTTATTGATTCCCGTCCGAATGGTTTTTTTAGTAAAGGGATCGATGAACTACCTATGAGATGGCAAAAGTGCATAGATAGCAAATACTTTGATTAAATAAATATATTATAATAAAAAAAAATCGGCTTTATGTTCCTCCCATACTAAACGCCAATTTCATATGTAAGGACCTAATATTTCTGACTTTTTTTGTAAAACGTTAGACTATCATTACAATACCTTATATCAATTACGAAAAATTCATTCACTTCAATACAAGTTAAATAAAATGATAAAAACCCTGATAATTTTCCAATTGGAATGTTTTCTAATTGGAATTCGAAGGTTTTAATTATTTTATTTGACTTGTATTAAAGGGAATGAATTTTTCATATTCGATATAAGTTACTGTAATAATAGTCCAACGTTTTACAAAAAATAAGTCAGAAATATTGAAAAAAAAATGCAAACTTTGATGTCGCATATCTCCATAACTATTGACATTAATCATAATAGCTTGAACATTTTTGACTCATTATCAAGGCAGGAGTATAGTCCGGTAACGTTATTAATGTTTTCCAAATAACCCTGTATATAGCACGTTTTTGACGGGCCATGGAGACCCGGTGGTGGCTGCCGAGTTGCCGTCCGTGCGTGCGATGTTCAAGTCTTTCTCCAGCCGTGTAATTTCGTTCCTTAGCCGTTATTGCCAGAAAGTTACGGGTCAGATAGAAAACGAAATTATTATATTGAAATAACTTTTGTTCAGGATCTCAGTAGTTCCCGCTCCCAGGAGAGTACTTTCCCAATTTAATTGTAGCTATTTTATCATTATCGTCACGTTTCTTTTTTTATATCACTTATTTTTCTTTAGTTCCTACGACATCTATTTTTTCCAGTAGCAAACAAGCATCTTTTCAAAATTGTAACAATCTAGACTTTTTGAATATTTTTTCTGTATTCCATAACCCTTGTCATCAGCATTCCACACAATGTCACATCTCCAGAGACGAGTCTTCCCGAGATCCCGGCTTCTGAATAGATAATGATCGTCGACAGATATGATCATAAATAAATTCACAGGGTTGTATGAAAGAATCTACGCAATTAAAATTGTTCCTTTACAATTATAGATTCTTTGTAAAAATACGCAGAAAGCAAGCTTCAATTTCAAAGGCAAAATTTATTTTATTGTCACGGGTCGTAGATGCGGGAGACAAATGACAACACTGGAAATTAATTAGTGATTAATTAATTATTAAATGGACAAAGTCACTTAACAAGAATTAAACTTAACGCTATTTTTAAAATTACACTATTTCGCAATATATTACTCTTATACGAACACTTTATTTGTAGCTCGTAGAACATTCAATTCTTGTTTGTGATTTTGCCACTTAGGTAAGTACTCCCTTTCTTATTTCGCTCTAGATATCTGTCGCTTCGCAATTTAATGACTGGACACACCTGGCCGTCGTCTCGCGACTTACATCGCACTGAACGTTCTGTCAGAACACAGTCTGCGCCACGGCGTAGTCCCGGTATTTATACCCAAACGCTGGCGCTGGTTTAATCGAATTCTCGAGAAGATTCTTTTCCTTTCTAGTGTTTAGGTTTTCGTCGCTTCTAAGTTGTTCCAGATATTTTCCGAATATTGTACATAACTCTAGATTGCCATAGGTCATTCTAGATCCTTCGATTGTGTTGTGATATATTATAAGAGTTTCGGACGAAAAATTCATTTGCTTCAACATAACTCAAATAAAATGGTAAAAACCTTGTAAAAAAGATTTTTAACATTTTACTCAACTTGTTGTAAGGCGAGTGAATTTTTCATATTGCGTATCTCCATAACTATCGATATTAAGTCATGGTTGCTTAAATATTTTTGACTCATTTTTTTTTTCAACAGGCCAAGAGACCAATGACAGGAGCGAAACACATCACAAAACACCTAAACTTGAGTAATTAATTGTGATTAATTGTAGATTAATTGTGACCTCACCGGGAATCGTACCCGGAACCCTCCATGTCAGAAGCCAGCATCATACCCACTGGGTTACGGGGGCATCTTATTATCAAGGCAGGAATCCACCTGTAAAGTTTTTGCTACCAGCAATGAGACACCCTGTATATTAAGCAATATTTCTGGGAAAGTGCTGCTATTACGGAACTGTCCATACTATGGATTAATGCTAATTTTAATTAATTAACTTTATTTTAACAGCTTTATTTCAAAAATATTTGAAATTTCTTTAAACATATAGCATTACGGGGTATAATCTTTTTAACGAAGGATTAATCGAAGAATAATATTAATATCAAATAAATAAGACTAAATATGCATTGAGGTAGTGGTTAAAAGATTGGGGGATGGGAAGTGAAAAGTTAATAGGTTAACTAAATGTTTTAATTCAAATGCACGTGTGATGAATTGTATGAGCAAAGAATGAAGATGTTAGAATATAAAGCTGACCATAGTATAGATGATAGAATAAAAAAATAGTCGCTCGGTGAGGAAAATATAAGACGCAAGTGTTGACGGTACCAAAAAGAGAGGACGACCGCGGAAGACGTGGCATGACCAGATTAACCAGATACTGGAAAATGGTTCTGTTGGAAGCCTTAACAATCGAGCTTGTATGCGAAGATGTATGTACGTATGTAGATGAGGCGAGAGTTCTGATTCAGGACAGAGGAGTATGATGCTCTATCCTTTCTGCCTACCCCCGCGTCGAAACGGCGTGATTGTAAGTAGGAAAGTAAGTATGAATTGAAAGATTATGGCTTATTCAATGCAGAAATTATTTGTCGAAAAAATACTTAAAATTGAAAGAATTGCCTATGTTATTTAAATATAATAAATTCGTTGTCTGACCATCTGTCCGTCCGTCTGTCCGCCCATCCGTCTGCCCGTCCATCTGTCTATCCATCTGTCTCCGTAACTTCGTTCGAATTCGCGGCTAAAAAAAAAAATTTAACGGCTGGATATGGGGCTTGAACCCCGGGCCAGCAAACCAGAAGGTGGCAACCGTATCTATAGCTAGATGATGCTACCGCTGCCTCTCCGCGGACCGCCAAAAAGATACTTGAAATATGTACTAGGGCTTAGTCACAATGTTCCGTCATTTTTAACGGGTAACAGCAAGTTTGTTTATAAATACTCTGTATCGTAATTGACCAGAAATGATGAGCATGAGAAGCAATCTGTGCTTAGAAGTAATATTAATTTAAGACTGGATAAATATCTAAGACGTAATAATAGAAGCTTTCAAATGAAGTCTATTTTTTGTAAAATTGCGGAAGATTGATGTGTAAACAGTACCTCATGCATTATTTGTGAAATTATTGATTTTTCACGATGAAACATCAATAAAATATTAAATGCATTAATATGTACAACCGTATTACCATGTCAGGGCAAACAAAATGACAGAGTACGCGCACTAGCGTCAAGTACTGTAAGTCTGATATTGTACTTCTTCTTCAAATATAGCAAATTTATTTTGTGGTGACATAATTATAATTTATATAAATTAACTTTGTAAACACCACTTATTTATTGAAAAAATTCAACATGTTTCGAAGCCAATGGCTTCTTCGTCAGGAATCTATCTATTTATCCTGACGAAGAAGCCATTGGCTTCGAAACATGTTGAATTTTTTCAATAAATAAGTGGTAATAAATAATATATAGCTTTTGTCCATACTGAAAGTCCATTTTATTATTGTAATATTGGTGAAAGAATTTTTAAATTGGATGAGTAGTTTCGGAGATTACCACCTATATCCAAACTTACAAACTTTACGTCTTTAAATATTACTATAGATTTATTCTCTATTCCGTTCCCTTATTTCCCCGTCACAATGTACCTACTTTAGACGCTATCGTGCAATGATTTCCCAGTTTTAAGGGTATATCCCACATCTGCTCAGATTCAACTTCAGAGTGTCTTTGTAGCTTTTTTTGGCCCACCTTATCTTCTTCAGTCATACGCATACAATGACCTGCCCATCCAAGTTGTGCTTCGGGATCATGGTTCCAACACTGGAAATGTTTGCCTCTTCCAGGACGCTCAAGTCTGCAACATCAATGTCAAGTAAAGGTTGCACGAGCTTGCTCAGTGAGGCATTATGTTTAAACAGAAGGTTCCCCTCTTTCATTTATATTGACGTATACACAAAATACATATTTTATAATTAAACTGGTTGCCATCTGGCACATACGCGCCCAATGTTTTGGGTATAATTTGTTTTATAAGGGTCTGAGTGTAGCACTGAGGGAAATGAATAACTGAGTGATGTTGGCCATGATGCAAACTAACCCGCAGCGCCCTTATTCCTGCGAAACATACGAAATGTTTACTCGCGCAAAGCTCAGCGGGAACGCAACGTAACGAGGAAATTGGTTGGTTGATCATCGAATAGTAGCCTCCAGATAGAATACTAAAAAAACATGATATTTTTATCAATTTAACTAATCTAGACAATTTATCTTCCCCGCCTACAATGCTTAATTACTACAATGTCTTTAATCTATCTATGGTATCGAGACGTACCCGTCTCTTCATCAGGACCAACACTACACTACTATGTTCGCAACACTATACATCACAACCTAACCTTTCACCAATATTTAGCACATGCGTGTTAATCTTGTCGATGATTAGCACGCACTAACTTGCCTACAGAACGATCAGGAATCTACGACGGAGAGGGAATGAGAGGGCGCGGGTACTAACTCTTTATTGAAAGTTTGATTGTTCAAAGGACTGTAAGGAAAATTGATTTTTCAATTTAACTTTCACAAAAGATTTGGTAGCGCCCACTTTAGACCCCGCCCCCTCTTACTCCCTCTCCTTTGTACATTTCTGATCGTTATGTAGGCAAGTTAGTGCATACTAGTCTTTGAAAAGATTAGCACGTGATAAATATTGGTGAAAAGTTAACAGTTGTGGTGTACAGTATTGTGAACATAGTAGTGTAGTGTTGGTCTTAACGAAGAGATGGGTACGTCTCAAAACCGATAGACCTAAAATCTGGTAACGGTTTATACTAATTTAAATAATCTGTTTTAATGTCTAACCACAAAGTTAAAGCTTTAAATATTAAAAATATTAATAATACTACAATGTCCGTTAACGCTGAATATACCCTTCATGATAAAGACGCAGATTGCGATATTGTATTATAAATAGTCTTTATATTAATGAATTACATAATTAACGTCTGAAAGAAACGTGAATGAATCAAATATCTGAGAATCACACTGAATTTTCTACAAAATTTTTCATAGAAGACAGTTACTAAAAAAGGTTGCTAAAAAAATTACTATTGAAAAGAATTGGAAATTTCATCAGCACTAAGTCACGTAAAATACTGTCACAGATCGTAGCTTTGGGGAATAAACGAAAACACTGGAAATTAATTAATGATTTATTAATTAGTAATTAGTTATTGAATGGACAAAGTCACTTTTTTAACTAAACTAAACGCTATTTTTTAAATTACGCTATTTTGCAATATAAACGACATAAATAATTAATTATTCTCTAGGAATTTCGGAGAATCCATCATGTTTCTTGCGATTTCGACCCCCAATATCACTAGGCCTTCCTGTCTTAGCGACTCGAGGTTGCCGTGATTGCGTTCTCTTCGCAGTTCTTCGCGGTGCATGAATATTGTATACTAGCTGTACTTATACACGTCGGTTCCTAAGGAATGAGTATTTATCTATTTTATTAAAAAATCATAAAAAAATTCGTTAAAAAATTATTTTCCGAAAAAAAAATACTATAAAGAAGTTACGGACGGTACACGAAGTTACGGACACAGACAGACGGAACGACGGACTGACAGACGGACAGACAGACAACGAAATTATTATAATTGGGATTTTCGTATTCTTGGCACACGTATTTATCACGAGAGTAAATAATAGTAACTACACATTATCGAAGTCTTTTGAACAATCTACATGAATTTAAAATCACCTGAACTATTCCCGAAGAAACTATAATCACTGGAAATATAGAGAAATCAAAATCAGTCGATCATTCTCAATGTATCGCGAACCGACATTTTGCATATGGCGGCAGATGCGCAGAGCTCAGAGTTACTTTCACTAGTGATAAGTGAACCGCTCGACACGCGACCATTGAAAGGCGTTTTACCATGGACAACCGGTAGAGTGGGTACTTACGTGCGGAGTTTTCTAGTGCGAACCTGAGCGAAGCGCCATTGCGATAGACAAAAATGCAGCCAATGAAGAACCTGGGTGGAATATTCAATTGATAATTATTGCGAATTTTGAAACTGATGTTAATTAAAGAACGACGCTTAGATTAAATTCGTGTCCAGTGATTTAATTTAATTAATTACCAGTGTTTCATTTGGCTCCCAAATGCCGTGATAATATAAAGAACGTAAAAACTATGATAACTTTAAAACAGATAATATTTTACAACGTTATGGTATTTCTTTTTAAAATTCTCACTGAAAACAGTTTGGTGGAATTGAATTCAGGAAGAAGTCGAGATCGCAAAAAGCTGTGATTATGTACAATGCAATGAAGATCTTCAACAAAATACTAGACGAAATGAGAAATGAACAAAAAATAAGCTTCGAAAATATGTGTTGTGTGGGATAGATAGATTACAAAAATATGAATTATTATAAATTTCATTATTACATTTTGTTTATACTACAGCGTATGAATGTATTTACGTACGCACTATTTTAAGATATCGCGGATTAGACTTCATCGACATTCTCACTTGTTACCTCGCTTTTCTGTATCCGTACAAAAGTTTTGTTCTTCTCAATTTTCAATTCGTTATTTTTAAGTGTTTCTAATAATTTCTCAACCATGAACAAGTGACATGTAATTCCTTTAATTGTCTTAAAATTATTTTACCATATATTAGCATATTCTAGTATATGTGTTAAAATAATTCAAAAGAATTATATTAAAGAACACATTCTTGTTGCGAAGTTGCAATTTCAGAAGAAAGTTCTGTGAATTCGAATCCCGGTATATATATATATATAAATATTTTTGCGTTGATCTGATTTTTCTGTATGTCTTTCGAATTAATGAAGTAAATTTAAATATATTTTTTATATATAATTATATTTAAATATAATAAATTTAAATATAGTTTTAAAATTCACAGAATTTTGTTCAGAAATTGCGTTTTCACAATAAGAATATGTTCTTTAATATAATGTGTATGTGTTGTATCAAATGTGTCCAAAATTAAAATGAATAAATGATTTAATTCTGGCGTCCTCTAGCGGCAGATATACAAAATAATTTGTGACTACCGTATTACAAAAAGTGGATTTAAGGTACTCACATTGAATAAAAAAACCAAAGGGTTAAATACAGCTTATTTAAATTACTGACTGAACGCCGCTGTTATCGCTCAACGTTGTTTCTAGTAACCAACCTTTTTCCAAAATATATACAAAATTGTTCCAATCTTTCTCCTTGCTCTTTGAATACAATAGTGGAATAAAGTGTACCGGTGTACCGAGTAAAACAATTTTGTTTGAGTTGGTAACATCATGGTGAACGTGAAACGACAGCCTTCTTATATTCTCTACACGTTTCAACACACCATAAATGGAATATCACAAAAGCCTCACTCTTCAAAGCCTCCAGAATGTAGCGCCTCGAAGAGTGCAATAAAATTTGATCAATGCAACAGAATAAACTATTTATTCCCTTTTTACGAAAATCTCACACATAGGTTTTTATGTGTTCGTTTATGTACGTCGCAAGGCGACAAAATTATACAACAATTAGCCGTACACCCGTGAAAATTAACGGGACATAATAATTGCAAGATTTTAAATTTTAACTCGTAGCGTCTGCTTGTCTGCCGAAAAAACTTTAATTCGATTTTTAACCCTTTTCCCGTGATCCAATATAACTGAAACTTTGCAAGCAGACTTGTGGCGACGATAAAAATGATCTAAAAAATTTTCGTTTTAAAAATTTTATTATAGTTTAATTTTGGATATTTTGAAATTTTAACGATTTTTTCAAATTGGAAACCATACAAATGAGAAAAGAGCCCGACCCGTGCAGAAGGCGCGAAACCTCTTTCAACTAGTCTGACTCGAGCCATGGATCCGATCAGACGGTTTCGCCGACGCCGTGCCCCCCTACACCAATTATTACATTTTCAATATTCTGTAAGTTATAAGGATAATAATATACATGGAATAGATTTTCCGCATGAACGTAAAGCAAGAGGTAGAAAATGTTGATATGTATAAAAGGAAGGTAAAAGAATATGTAGAAAAGAGAAGTAATATGTTGATAGAATACTAAATTGGAAACAATACAAATGAGAAAGTGAGTATAATAAAAACTTGGTTTTTATAAGTTAGTTTTTTTTAAATTGACTATTCGCTGAAACCTAAAACCAAATATAATAGTATATTAATACAAAAATGTCAAGACCGTCGACCTTTGCGTGTTACTAGAGCCGCGCGCTGATTGCGTGTCATACTCTAATTATCTAAAGTTTTAATTCCCGCAAGTTACGAATTTACGGACTGACAGACAGACAGACAACGAAATTATTATATTTAAATATATCATTTTAAACAAAAGCGGATATCAGTTATGACAATAATTTTGAGAAATTGTTGATCAACATTGCACTAGGGAAATAGTTATTTGCATATCTCATACCACAATTTATGGACGAAAGAAAAATATGTAATTTATTGAGAAATGTTAGTATTAACATTATTTTACTAGGTGCTGGTCTCTGCGCGGCCACGCCCGGTGTTTTCGTAAAACATATTTTTAAATACTGGAAAAATATTTCTTCTTAGAACTCAACATTTTAACATAACCAATTAACGCAAATAAATTCTTAAAATTATTTAAATAATTCACTTTTGACGCGCGTCCCGCCTGGTGCTAGATAATATTTAGGATTTTGCCGCACTTGCGGCTACTATTACGAACTGTTACACAAACGACACCTTTTATATAGACAATGTAGTATCGTGAGACTTATATGATAATGATCGAACTTCTCCACATTTCTAGTGATTTCCAGTAAAGCTTGTAAAGTGCTGTACAATCCTCGATTACGTACAGGTACTTCTGCTTCTACCAAATTGTTGATTTATATTATAATAATATTTACTTATTGACACCTTCATAATTACCGGTAAACCGATAATAAATTCGGAGTTTTACCGATTAACCGGTAATCACTTTTTCCGTTAAATTTGCAAGCCCTAGTTGTCACATACTCTTTGGGCGTATTGCCAGAAAAAATTGAGAAGGGCGTGTAACAAGTGTGGAGGAACAAGTGGTCGATCATCAACAGTTTGGCCAACCACATTTAACGAACACAAACAGTATCAGAAATACATTTTTACGGGGGTGGTTTGGGGATGTCTTGTTCGTGACCAGTGGCGTAATAATGCCAATTCTGACAATACATAGCAAAAGGTCCGCTATGTTTTGTCAGAATTGATATACCTCTCTTTTTTTTTTTTTTTTAATTTATTTGGTAAAATGTACAAACTTAAGAGTATTCAATATAATTTAATTAATACACATTTATATTACACGCTTACCCACTTTTAAATGAGAATTTATTCTCGTGTTTAAAAGTGGGGGCATTGTCATACATGTATATATCTATTAGTAATGAAATCGTTAGTGTAAGACATTAGATTAAATAAGTAAGATATAGAAAAAGAAACATTAGATTAAATTATAAAAATTAAGACATTAAATTAAGTAAGTAAGATATAAACAATACAAGAATACAAAAATGTGAGACATTAGAATAAGTAGATGAGGTATACACAAGGATACAATAAATTAAGTTATAAAAATTAATAATGAAGAAGGTATTGTAATAACAGTTAAAAGTATATATAGATTGTTTTTGATAAGATTTTTTCATTGCGTTATTGTGATGGTTTTTTGTAGAAGATTTTTCAATTTAGTCTTGAATTTTCTATAATTTTTTTCCGTCTTCATTTCATTGGGAAGAGCATTAAAGAATGATATTCCTTGATAAGAGAAATGGTGTTGGGCTGTGCTAGTATTACGTTTAGGTACCAAAATATTTCCAGCTGATCTCGGTCTATTACTAAAACATCCAAATGTTCTATTATTGATATAAATTTTGTGTATTTGAAGTATCGCAAATTTTTTATAGATTTGATTAATATTTGGGACGTTAAAAATGTTGAAAAGTTCCCTTGTTGGGAATATTGAGGGTTTCCTCAAAATCACTTTGATAATTACTCTCTGAACTATTTCCACTGGTAGTATATTAGACTTAAAGGTTCCACCCCAGCCAACTATACCATACTGCAGTATGGACTGGGCAAACGCAAAGTATACCATCTTAAGCATGTTTATTGATAAGATATTTCGTAGCCTTATGAATAGGTATATGAGCTTTCTCATCCTAGTGACTGTGGAACATATTTGCTCTTTCCATTTTAAATTGCTGTCAATTATGATACCCAAGTATTTGATACTGCTCTTACCAGACAAAAACAGACAATTTTCATTATTACAATTTTTGTTATCATCACATTGATTAGAGTGGATCTTTATATGAATATGTTCAGGTGAATCCTTTTTAGTAATAGAAAACGGGATATATACAGTTTTTTCTGCATTTAAAGACAAAAAGTTTTTGTCAAACCATGATTTTAAAATGTTAGCAGCTCTGTTTGCTTTTATATTTACATCACCCCATGTCTTTCCTTTTATAATTAATGCAGTATCATCTGCATAAGACACAATTTCTCCTTTTAAAGGTAATTTGAACATGTTGTTAACATAAATTATAAGTAGTATTGGACCTATGACTGTTCCCTGCGGAATACCAAAAGATATAGTTAGTGATCCACTTAGCTTACGTCCGATTCTCACCATCTGGCTTCGTTCTTTAAGATAGCTCTGGAACCAGGATAATACCATTCCGGTTATTCCTATTTGTTTTAATTTTGAAACAAGTTTTGAATGTGATATGCTATCAAATGCCTTTCTCAAGTCCACAAAAATTCCCAGACATTTTTCTCCACTATCGAGAGTATGATAAATAATGCCTAAATTATCTCTAAAGCCAAATTGTTGAGGATTTAATATATTTTTGCTTTGGATATAGCTATTAAGTTGTTTTTTAACAACTTTTTCAAAGATCTTTGCTATGTTTGATGTAAGCGATATTGGTCTATAATTTTTTATTTTCTCCTGATCTCCAGATTTGAAAATTGGTATAACTATAGTTTTCTTATAATTAGTTGGAAATATTCCTGTCTGTAGACTGATGTTAATTATATGAGCAATTGGTCTGCTGAGTAGTTTGCTCATGGATTTAATGATCTTAACGGTGACATTGTCGTACCCAGGACTTGCAGTTGTTCTTAACTCCTTTATGACTTCTTCAACCTCAGTAGCGGTTATTGTTTTGAAATTTGAGAAAAGATTACCAACAGTTTCCCCATCGTCGTCTATCATATCCTGGGTATTGCTGATTTTTTCCGCTAGGTTTTTAGCAACATTAGCAAAATAATTGATGAATACGTTAGCACATTGTTCGGGATTTTTTTCAGCATCAATGAATAGATTATCAAACGAAATTTTTTTGATATCCGCTTTTGTTTTGCTTTTATTGGTGATATCATTAATGACACTCCAGTAATCCTTGTTATTTTGTCCAGTTCTCGTTATTTTGTCTTTAAAAAAACTTTTCTTTTGTTTGTCGTATTATCAAGGTAAGTTTATTTCTAAACTTCTTGAAGAAGGAAGAAATTTTGTTGTCATTGGGATATTTTTTTGAAATGCGGTATAATTTTTCTTTATTTCTGATTGATGTGACTAAACCTTGTGTAATCCACGGTTTGATTAATCTATATTTGGATTTTGTTTGGATAGTTTTTGGATAGCTACTTTTATTTATATGGTTGAATAATGTTTTTTCAAAATTTACGGAACAAGTTTCAGCATCTTCTGAATTCATTGTCGAATACCAATTTTCTACTGTGAGTTTTGATTTCAATGTTTCGTAGTTTATATAAAAATTATCTGAACTTATTGCTGAACAGTTACTGTGTTTTTTATCATTTTTATTTATCTTATTATACATAAATATGCATGTGTAATGATCAGTAATATTTGTTTTCCATACTAGTGCAGAAATTTTGTCAATATCACCATAATTGGTCCAAATGTGTTCAATACAGGATGGAGTCTGCCCGGGTATTTCTCGTGTGAATGAGTTGACACATGATTTAAAATTTGTTTGTGCCATCATATTTAAAAATTCTTCTTTACCACGGGCATTTCCATTTTTACAAATATTAATGTTTATATCTCCCACAAGTATAGTTTTTATATGGCTGGAGGTATTTCCTCCAAGTATTTGCTCAATTTCATTGATAAATAGAAGCGGTTCCGACATATGAGTGCGATAAACAGCAATTAATTGGTAGGTCCTAGCTTCAATTTCATAGGTAATTTTTAAGCAGTTAGAATGTTGCATGGGTATTTCTGTAACTGTGAGATCGTCATACTTGCTTTGTGAAAAAACTGCAATACCACTGCATTTATTTATTATGTTTGTTGTTGCATAGTAGGTGCAGTGTGGAATGTCAAATTTTGCTTGAATGTTGTTTACATTTATGTGTGCCTCTGTTAACACTATAAAGTCCGGCTTTTTATTTATCAAATTTAAAGTAATAATAAATTCATCAAAATTTTTTTGTATGCTTCTTATATTTGTGTGAAGTATTGAAAATGTATCAGGATTTATTTTAAAAATTTCATTGCATGCTTCTGCATTTTCACATATATATTCTTTGATGTTCATCATGTTATCAATTTCGCTTATTAAAAAATCATCCATTTTTAGATTAAATGAGATTGTTAGTATATATATCAATGATACTTACTCATAATCAATTCTTTGCTGGGCTAGATTATACATCCTTATACGATGCGGGCATTCCTTGCTATTAGCCTTATGTTTTATATTAGTTTTGAGACCAATCTTTGTATCAATTTTTTAAGCGTCGATACTTTTTCTGGCTTAAAATAGACCAACAATTTTTTAATCCGCCACAAATCACAGAAGTAGTTACGGTAGACTGAAAAAAGTAGATTTTTTCAGTTGCGAGTGCATATAAATGCACCTTTTTTTTCTTGAAAACTAACATTTTGATCAAATATATGAGCAAAAGAGTTTCAACCACTTTGGACCCAAACTTTTTGACTGCATGCTACAAAAATTAAACCAACATAATCCGGTGATTAATTATACTAAAAATATAAAGCACCGAATAGGTTATATCCTGGAATAGAAATATAGGCAGACATAAAATAACACATCCTAACACATTAATATATTAAATATTTAATATATTTAGAAAAAAATTCTAATCACTTTTATTTGTTTCACTATTTTTGGCTACATATATAAATATATATATATATAGCCAACATAATCATCATCGAGACTTCTACCGCGCGTACATGAGAATACGCTCCTCCATTTTGTTTTATTTACAACGCCCTATTTTTATCAGCCACGTGGGCTTAGTATATTTTAAACAACATCCAAATAGACCGGAAATTCTTCTATAAAATGCATTCTGTATGTTTCTAAAAATGTTCGTTATAATAAATCGGCTGCATCGCATCAATTGCAAATCGGACTTTTATTAAACCTAATTCATTTGCCGTGTATATCTGGAATATTCTCTTTACTACATTTATAATCTTTGATTCTACAACATCGTCATCCAACACGAAGATTGGCGGAACCAGCATCTGAAAATTTGAGAAAAAAAAACAGAGTATCTATTTTTTCTGTACTTAACGTTAGGTTAACACGAGGCCGAAACGATGCTAATGAAATTAACGCTACGAGATGGCACTGTTTACAAGATTACTCTTAAAACATACTACGATTTCGCGATCATTTTATTTGTTGTGAAAGTTAAATAGTAATTGGCATTTTGTGAAAAACTGAAGCAAGTTAAATAAAATTTCAGCAGGTCCTCAGCAGAAACGGTGACTTCATTCATATCGTTACGTGTACTTATGTAAAAAATTATTTGTTAACATTTTAGTTCGATTTCGCAATTTTTTTTTTCAAACCAATCAATGTAAAATTTGAAATTAAACACTGAAAATCCGTCATTTTTTACGGGTTATAGATATTACTGTAGTGCACAATAAAGATTATTCTTTAGTGTATTCTTTGTGTTGTTAAATATTAGATATTTTTATTTTAATGGATTTTGATTGTTCTGGCTGTTTTTTTTCATTGATTTAAAAAAAATTGTATATTTATCCAAAATTGGATGCAAGGCATGTTGCCTCTCAAGTACAGAAGTGGATTCTGTGTTAAGAATTCTTTAGCGCGCAAATTTTAGATAAAACAAATTCCTCAATCGCGGACGAATAGTACAATTTGGATGTCGTTCAAGGTAACTTTATTTCGCAATTTAAGTCTATTGACATTCCCGAGTCATCCAGAAACTCAACGAAAATTTGAATAGAGGCCTGATTCGGATTTGGAATTTTTTAATGTTATTTTCTTTTTTAGGGCACATTTACGATTTTCGAAGGCTCCCTGGGGATGAATATTCAACGAACGGGGCTGTACAAGTCGCCCGCTATTATTATTATTTCGAGAACCTTACAGTCCGAGGGCCAGCACTTCGGTAATTTGGAAACATCCCTCGGATACCAGTTGTTACACCGCTTAACATTATAAAATAAAGCCGAGCTTATTTTAATTCCCCGGTCCAATTTATTTTGTGCATTTTAAATGGCAGCCTCATCAATCCAATTCAGAATTGGATTGTTGTTGAAGCGATATTTCATAAACACGGGCGAATTCCGTAAACAAAGTTATTTTAATTTTTATGATATCGAGATTCTACGGCACAATACATGTTCCTCAACACACAACCGGCTACATCAGCGTTTTTCAAACTGTGTGTAGCCCAATTTTCTTAAGTTTTATCTAGAAAAAGTGTAATAAGTAATAACATAAAGACAAAATCGGCGCAGAGACAAAACATTCAACGCGCATGCGAGACGTTCGATTTGGCAGCGATACTTGCGAAACATCACCTAGAACCATAAATATCAACAAATATTTTTTTTATGAAAAGTTAGAAAAACTAAAGACATTAAATTTACAACTAGACCACCCCTGTCTCAGGAAAACGAGATTGTTATAATTGGTGATTGTTATCCCAGCACAAAATAGTTGGAACGTACCTGTTGAAATGAAACTATATCACTGAATCCTGCCTGATTTATTTTAAAAGTAACGGATTACAATTTATCAGAATATTTTAGCACAGATGTCAAAAGTGCACAAGAAGGAAATGTGCAAAACTCCACACGTTGACAATAGATGGAAGCTTCTTAATGTTTTTAATTAAGGCTGACCAATGTCTACTTTATTTCAACAATTTCCAATCAGGAACTGTGCCGTTAGTGGTACAGAGAGAATTGCAGGGCAGAAAAATCTGAAAAATATATTATTGACACGAAATTCTAAAAATCGAAGAGAATGGTACAAATATTCTGGAAGAAACAAAATACGCGAGAAGTTTCAAAAACTTGAGCGGTTATAGATTAGAGACAAGCATAGAAAGCGAAACCAGAGACAAGGAGCGACCAGCGGCAGTTCAGTGTGGCAAGCGAAATAGAGGCAGTCATTGACCAGCGATAAAGTACATTTCGACGTGTAAGAAGTGTTCGATAGTGAGCAGAACCATACAAATATCGTGAATCCGAGTTCCTAGATACAAGTGGAAAATTTTCGAGTGACTAATGCGAGATTTAGTGTGAATTTATTTATTTATTTCAACGGTTACAAAACCTATTACAGTCATTTAATGTTACACAAAATAGTTAAGTAATTTATAATATAAAATGAAAAAATAATTTATAATATAAAATGATATAAAGTAAATAAAAGTAAGTATAAGATAACAAGGATAAAAAATATAAAATACATACAGAGTAAATATAAAATAACAAAAATATAAAAAAAACAATATACATTCAAAAGTATGAAAAAGTTTACAAGCGTGAATTAATTAAAATTTATGAAATTAAGAAGCAACAGAGTTAGAAACTAAAATGGACTGCCTTGTTTCTCTAAAAGTATTTATTGAGTTGAATACGGTTCCACTCTAATGTAACAATGAAGATTTTTTTTTAAATTTATTTAATTGATAATATACAAAATATATTATTTCAATGATACTTACCTAGAAAATGTTAACAATTCAATTTTTTTTTATATGTTATACCTCACCAAAAAGAATTATGATTCTTGTGTGTGTGGAAGATATCCGGTATGTGTGTATTTCGTGTGCGTATTTGTTCGCTAGTGTAAGTAATCTGTTATTCGTATTAAGTAGTACTGCAATTAAATTAGTGTCCAGTGATTTAAGTTAATTAATAAAACTTTGATTAATTTCAAGTCTCCCAATACCACGAACCCGTGATAATTTCTAAAAAAAATAACCGAGTTGCTGTTTTATTAAAAGATTGAAAAACGCTGGGCTAGACTCCACTAATACTAAATTGTTTATTATGTTTTGTATTTCACTCGAAAAAGAATGTCGAAAACAATAGAAAAGCATTAAACTTAAGTTTATCTTCGTCTCGTAGTCGTGATAAATAATTTACACTTGTATATACTTACCTAGAACTAAAACAAGCTTCAGGAACAAATGCCAGCGGAAAATACGGTTTTCACATTCTCTTACTGTCATAAAAAAATTACAAAAATCATAAAAAAATAATGAGAGAAGATAAAAATATTTTCCTCGAACACTAAACCTTTACGATGATTTGTATTATGCATTCTTGAACCCCGCATAAAAACACATCCCAGGGAGCTGACGTCATCTACCTGAGACGACACGTGCTCAATCAAGCTAGCGTTTGTCATTGCGTGGCCAAGCAGTCAGAGAGGATAGAATACCCCACTCTTCTGTCCTGACAAGCAACTTTCGCCTCGTTCAGATTCATCCATCTTCTCGTGTAAGCGTTTCGATCGCCGATATTGAAGCTTCTAGCAGATTCGTCTTCCCATGTCTGGCTTCCAGGAACATCTTCCATCGTATGTCTCGACACATATTTTTCTAGCATGACAGGTACAGTGCAGTAAGTACCTACTGTAGATATATAAAATGCATTGATGAATAAGTCAATATTGTTAATATTTTTAATATTAAAAGCCTTCACTTTATGGTCACATTTTAACAAAATGTTATTTATGTTGGTATACAACCACTAAAAATTACTTTTTTGTCTTTCGTCTTTTGTCTTGTTTGTGGTTTCGTAACTCGTCTCTTCGTCGCGTCGGGACAACCACTACACTAGCATGTAAATATCACTACACGCCACAACCATTGTATTATTTACACACCAACACGTTCACAAAATACTCTTCACATGCATGTTACTCCAACTAAAAACCAACATGTACTAAATATTTTATCAAAAAAGATAAAGAATTTGAGTAGAGAGAGGGAGTCGGGTTGTGGTCTATAAGGAGTGTTGACAAATCTTGGGTTTTACCTGATAATTTTAAATCTAACAAAGGACTGTAGGGAAAATTTATTTGATTATTAATTAGGGTAATTATGTTTTTTATGGCTTTACTAATATAAAAATGTCCATATTATTAAATTTACCCTTCATTATTACTATTTAATATTTTAACTCCTGTTTTTACATCAAAATTATGATTGGACTCTAAGAGATGATTCGAAAATTCTGATAAGTTATTATTATTATTAAGGCATCTCATGTGTTCATGTGCTCAAATTCTAAATCCTTTTTGATAAGAAATTTAGTGCATGTTGGCCTTTAGTTAGAGTAACACGCATGTGAAGAGTATTTCGTGAAGTTGTTGGTGTGTAAATGATACTATGGTTGTGGTGTGTAGTGTTATTTACTTGATAGCGTAGTGGTTTTTCTGACAAAGAGACGCGTTACGTCTCGAAACCGGTAGATAAAAAAGTAATTTGTAGTGGTTTTATATGAACATAAATAACATTTTGTCAAAAATATAATTGCCTGCAGAAAAAATAAAATTGACGTAAGAAAATTAAAATATCCACGTATCTCGGCTTACAGTGACTCGAATGTTAAAAGTATGTATGTATAATATTTCTACACATTAAATAATATCTAAATGTATTTTTAATAGTCTGTATACCATGTTTCTTAAAAAAAAAAACATATGATTTGTTAAATTTTTGAAGCTGGCAATCGAAAAAACTCATTACTCAATGCATCTTAAGCGCAATCAGAATATAGATGGTAGTATAAAAAAATATTTTAGAGGACTTAAAAGTCTATTCAAGTAATGATATTATAAATTCTTTAAATGTGTTTCCGAAATATTATGGAATTTCGTAAACGTTTTTTAAATAAACACATTACATGAATACGCAAGCTGCAAGCATTAACGTTAATATTTTTCCCGATTAGCCAAAATTTTGAGGAGTGGCCCAACAAATTTATCTCTCAATTGTTATGATCACCACCCACATTTCGCGTACATCGAAATATTTTTGCGTGTAACTTATGAGGTTCATAAAAGATGTCGTAAATAAAATATTAATATTTCTAATAGCATTAATATTATGACGGTAAAATGAATAATCGAATCTTTAAAATACAATCCTGAAACAAAACTAATCTTAATATCATCAAATACTGATTCTTACGAAGACAGATAGGTCGAAAATCCAGGCAGAAAAAAATATGAATGTACTAATTAGCATCGAGCCTCTAATTTTATTTTTACTGAGGTGGCTGGGACACATCTTATTAATGCCAAGGGAATGACTGCCGGGGCTATTTTATTGGCAATTCTGTGTCTGTAGGGGATGTGGCAAGTAGGTCACCCCAGACTATATCTAAATAAACAGCAAAGAATTTATGTAGACATATTAGATATTGACTGTCATCATGTACTGAAACAGCGCAAGGCAGGAAAAGATGGAAGCGCCTTGTCAAGAATATGGATCTCTGATCCCCATAATAATAAGGAGATAAAAATATATAATTATAATAAAACCGCTCTTATATTATAATACAATCATTTCACTTAATTCATTTTTTAAACTCTTTTGTTTTATATGTTTGTTCATATGTTATAAAAGAATTTATTATTAAATATTGATTTTATAATTTTTATGTATCAACTTATATTTTATTTATTAATTGTCTGAATAGTCATGCAAATCATTTATTAGAAAATGATCACTGATTTGATAAAAATTTAGGACTTTTTATTTTACACATAATAATGTTGGTCTGAAATTGAATAATTTAGAATCATTAGAAATTAGTAAAGCATTTAATAATAATAAACAAATTATTATTAGTAATAATTAATTAAATTTAACTTCTATCCCAATTTTTTAAAAAAAATCAATAATAATAAACAACATTTAATAATAATAAACAAAATATTATTAGTAATAATTAATTAAATTTAACTACTAGCCCAATTCTTAAAAAAATTCCAATAATTGTGTGTACGCAAGAACTTCAGCAATAATATTTAAAAATAATTTTTCAAATAATTTAGAAAAACAAAAAATAAAACACATTGTTCATTTTCATATTTTGACATTTATAAAACACCCTGACGATAAAAAGGTTTTTCCGGAAAGGTGTAGGTAATTAATAAAATATAAGTAGATACATACAAATAATAAAATCAATTTTTAAAAATGTCAATCTATAAAGTTGCTCGATCAATTGAAAAAAAAAAGTATAATTTTTGAACATGCACAAGAAAGAAAAAAATATTTTAAGCGATCCATCATTGATTCCAAAATATACAAAAAATATATAACATACATATTATAAACCTCAAAATAGTGTAACGTGCCTTAATACTTTAAACAACTATACAAATAAATTTATAAACCTTTAAAACTTAGAAATATTTTCAGAAAACTAATTTTAATCATAACACAAAACCAGATTTTATTAAGCAATTGGTTATATACACAAAACAAATTCCTATTATCAGTAAACTTATATGAAAATTTGAGAATGGTAACATCAATAACGGTGCAATATTTATTTATAAGTCAGATTCGCGAAAATTTTACACTCATGTTGATACATAACACAGTGCAGACTTATCCTCAAAATATTAATACGTGTGTATTATCATGTCTAGGGATGTGTGCATTTCATTGTATATATATATATATCTTACACAAAGAAAATTAATCTATTTTAGACACGGTGTACCGTGATGGATAATTAATATTCATATTTTAACCCGTAATTGTCACAATTAATTTGATTCCGAAACTAGAATGGTAGCGTTAATAATCGCACGAGTCTGTTATAATAATACAAGCGATGTTTATTAAGTTTAATTTGCAATACAAAGAACGCGAGCGTACCTGTTGCAATCTCCTCCCGGGCTGGCGTTCGGCGTCCCGTCACATTATTCCGAGTACCGCCACGACACTGTTTCGCTCACTGCCCGTGTTATGTTTAATTCCTCGAGTCAGGCCCGCACTCCCTGGCGATTAAGTCCGTTGATCACCGTTTCACGGCGGGTTCGCAGGTGAGACCGTCGCCGGCGGAGGTCCAAGCGAAACTGATCCGTAACGCCACGTTATCACGTAGCGACTTTGAGAATACTGGCGTCCGGCCATTACGAATTAAAATGCCAAGTCAACAAATTCGGACCGCGATACAAAAGCGGTATCGCGTAGCCTTCTTGTTTTTCTCATTTCCTTCTTTAAAAATGCCTTTTTTACGCTGCTTACATAACTTAACTTGTATTTTGAACTTGCGTGTATCGTAGCTGATACTCCGAATTCTCGCATCTCCTTTTCTACCCCGGAGCTACGTACCCCCCTTTTCAGAACAGCTACACTTTCTTAGTAAGATAGTCTACAGTCGATGCTAATTTGTGACACACTAAGTAAAAGCGTTATTGTACACGCTACACGCGGTGTTTGTCAAATGACGCGTAATTTTGCTACGTGCCTCGTTGCTGTTTGAAGGGTTAACCGCGCGTAAACCACAGCGCCGTCTGTATGACCCGATTTGCTCCCTTTTTCCATCCACAACGAGAGAGCGGGAAAACTGGGGATCGACTAACAGGTGGCGCAAAAAACAGTTAATTTATATCAACAGATGTAGTTGATTATAATATTGAGCAGCCAGGCTTAAACTAATATTACTATTGAACTTATATAAGTGACGTGGTTCCCGTCCGACTATCTCCGCGATATGTCGGGTAAAATATTGGCTTGTTAGCTGGTCACTCCGGTTGGGGATTTTCCCGCGATAGACGAGTTTGGATGCATTTTGTACAAAGCGCTAACTGCAGTACGATATCTGTTTTAATGTCTAATCTTCTTCACTACTATAGTAATCCAATTTGTCTGACAGTTTGTTTGTTTGTTTGTCATTATCATTATTTTCTTTTATATTATATTATATTATTAGCTGTTCGTACCCGGCGTTGCATGGGTTAAGGATTAAGTTGAAAATAAATTTGTGGGGGGAAACAGAGGTTTGTTTCGAACGGTATGGATTTGTATCGAAAATATATAAGGGGAAGGAGGACATACGAATAGTAATAAATATTATTCTGGCAAACTGTTAGATAATGTTTCTGAGGATTTGAGGATTTTGAGGATAATGTTCACTAAAACGCATTTTATTCCTGTTGGCATTTCACATGAACAATTTAAAAAACTAACCCATAAAAACCAAGTTTTAATTATACTTCCTTTCTCATTTAGTAGTGGAAACTGGTTTGGCGCTTAACCTACGCGTTGTCGGTCGGGCGACGCTACGAAAGGGAGAAATAAAAAAATTCCAAAAATCTAAAATTATACTATAATCAGGTTTAGAGTCTAATATATGCGACGGAATCTCCATACATTTTAGTATGAAAAAACATTAAAAATATCTAAAAATCCAAAATTATACTATAATTAATAATTTTTTTAACGAAAATTTGATAGATCTCTTTGATCGACGCCACGAGTCTGCTTGCAAAGTTTCAGCTCGATTGGATTACGGAAAAAGGGTTATAAATCGATCCAAAAAAAATCTTATTTCGTCAAGCAAGGAAGCAAGCAGACGCTACGAGTTAAAAGAAAGGGAGTAAAAAACTAACCCATAAAAACCAAGTTGTTATTTTACTCCCTTTCTTTGTAAATTAAGTTTACCATCACGTAATAATTGATTGACTGAAAATGAAACATGTCTTGACAAATATCTATGTCAAAAATCTCTTAAAATGTCTCTTAATTATTTCAATTCTTCCCAAAAAAGTGTGCTGTCATCTGTGAACCAATTGTCATAAATTTTCGAAATTTGTAGTGAAGTACCTATTATACTTAACGACGGAGTAATTCAAATTTTAAATATTCCGTGACGTTATCGGGCGGCGCCGGCGCCGTTGGTAGTAATCAAACTTTTGTAATGATTCCAATTTGAAAAAACCGTTAAAATTTCAAAAAATCCAAAATTATACTATAATTATTTATTTTTTTAACGAAAATTTGATAGATCTTCTTGATCGTCGCCACAAGTCTGCTTGCAAAGTTTCAGCTAGATTGGATCGCGGAAAAGGGTCAAAAATCGATTCAAAGTTTTTTCGACGGCAAGCAGGCAAGCAAGCAAGCAGAAGCCACGAGTTAATAAAAAGGGAGTAAAAACAGCTGCCCTTTGTATTTTGTGCATCTGTAAATATGCTACGGTTAGGTTAATATGGTTAAAAAATTCTGAAAAATTATTTTCTAGTTTGTTGCTGTCATAATATATCATGTGGATATTTTATTTAAAAACTCATTACCTCACTGAAGAATTTATTAACTTTGTAAAAAATATATTTTACAGATTTTATGTATAAAAATATGAGTTCATAATTAAAACTAAATTTTAAGACAAAGGCAAAGCGTTTTAAACTTTATATACAGTTTACAGAGTAACGTTTGATAAAAATTATATTAAACAAAGATTAGCAAGTTTGTTACCTTAAAGCCTCGAACAATGTTTTAATATCTATTTAATATTTCAAAACCTTTCTGGAACAGCCGCAAAAGACGTACATGTTAAAGTTTTTGTAAACAAATGCAATAGATTAAATAATTACCAGTGGCGTGCAGTGGATATAAAAATATAAACGCATATATCTTTGTGGGTGTATACATGTTTTGTATTTTTTATCTATAGATGAATGAATATAGCTTTAATCCACAAAAATAACAATATAAAAGAAGTATTGTAAATAAGGATTTTCTAAATAAATAAATATTTTATTTGTAATACGGCAAAAAATTTCAATATAATTCAAAGACGATTTATATATGTATAATTAAATCGGGAATAAGACTCATTTCAAATATGCGTTTCTTTTCTCAAAAATAAATCAAACTTTTATGATATCCTCGATGGCAATGTCGTCGTAAATAAACATTTTCATATTGCGTATAAAATGTTCAAAATCCAACATTTTACGAACTTTCTTTATAAATTACTATAAACTTACTCATGTTAATAGAAACCGATTGAATTTGCACTGTTAATTGTAGTTAATGAACTCAGTATTTCATATAAAAATAATTAAAGAAAAGAACAGACGTATTCAATATAATGTGGAGATCATATTGTGATTTGACAGATGGAATTCACCATAGAAAAGAGAAAAAGAATTCACACAAAAAGTTGTGTGTGCAAGCAACTGGAATTTGGAAAAAATGCTATTTCTGCAAGTGACGTGCGCGCAGTTCTCACCTGACAGAGACCTTTCGAAGAAACGCGCTATTCTATGAAAAATTTAATTATCTACTACAAAAAACGCAGACATAATTATGGGTCAATATAATATTGTAACGAGGCTAAAAGGAGTCGCGCCCTTCTGTCGAGTTACAGTTGTTTGAAGTTGGCACAATGCTACCGAAGGATTTGGAATCAATCACCTCCGACTTTCGAGAAATATCTCCAAAAGTCTGGAAAACACGAGGAACTTCTCGAAAACGCGGGAAACGTCTCGGAATTTCGATAACAGCATTTGCCGATATAAATACGACACGCGCGAGTAAGGAGTGAGTTTTTTTTGGGCACGCTCGACTCATAGCGAAAACAAAGCGAAGGTAGCCGTGAGTCGCGAATTGCCAGGACGGCCAGGCGGGCCGGGCCGTAATTCGACAGCGAAGATTCCGGAAAGTTCTTTGGTAGCGAGATAAACCGAAGCGAAATTAATAAGTGCGGAAATTGGATGGAAT
Source organism: Agrypnia vestita (assembly GCA_016648135.1). Taxonomy (NCBI): domain Eukaryota; kingdom Metazoa; phylum Arthropoda; class Insecta; order Trichoptera; family Phryganeidae; genus Agrypnia; species Agrypnia vestita. Next base: position 21,717 of record JADDOH010014898.1, on the reverse strand, counting down.
ATTCTAGTAAATAGTGAATAAAGTGTCAAAGCGAATATAAAGTGTCAATTTACGAGTAATAAATTTGCGAAATAGTTTTATTTAAGGAATAGCGTTACATTTAATAGAGATAAGTGACTTTGTATGTTAGTTTAATTAATTAATCGGTATTCAATAAATCTATTATTAAATCCCAGCGTTTTCATTAATTCCTCCTGCAGCCACGACACGTGACATTACTATAAGGTTTCATTAGGAAAATACACATTTCAGGACGAGTTTTTTCTCGACTTGACTAGATCTAAGATACAAATTTGTTGGGCACAACAACTGAGATAAATTATGAATTGACATGAAGTTAAGGATTATTTAATTAACATTCGTTTCCCAGAATCTTAACAAATGCACTGCTTTTTTGCTTGTATGCGCTGCACGCCACTGATAATTACGTGCCAATATTAAAGCGGCATTACAATCTTCCAAATTTCATATGTCTGCAAAAATGATGGATGTGTCACGCTCCAGAACCAAATGGACACATGTCCACCTATACAGGGTTATTTGGAAAACTTTAATAACCTCGCAGGAATATATTCCTGCCTTGATTTTGAGTAGAAAATGTTCAAACTATGACCTAATATCGATAGTTATGTATTGAAACGAATGAATTTTTCGTAATCGATGTAAGGTACTGTAATGAAAGTCCAACGTTTTACAAAAAATAAGTCAGAAATATTGAAAAAAATGCAAATTTTGAAGTCGCATATCTCCATAAGTATTACTATTGGGTCATAATAGCTTGAACATTTTTGACTCATAATCAAGGCAGGAATATAGGTCCTACGAGGTTATTAGTGTTTTCCAAATAACCCTGTATATTTCAATGAAATATGACGTATATTAATAAGCCAGAGATGGAGGGTTGGCTAACTAATTCGATGATCGCGGGTTCGATATCCAACTCGTGAATTGCTGTTACCGGTCGAGTGCGCAAGTTTGTCAAATTGAATTAAGAAACTCGCACATTGCCGAGCCACTTGAATATATCATTTCACAACTGTAGTGAGTTTCTTAAAAATATATTATATAATAAAAATTATTGTTTTTCGGCGAATAAAGTATTATGTTTAATCAGATCTAAACACGGATTACATAACATGTGCCCCAGTGCGAAATGCAGAAAAAGTCAATTTTTTGCTTTTCCCAAAATCAATGTACGACTATAATAATAACATGTTATTAGGTTTGTCTGATCGTGCCAGGTCTTTCGCAGACGCCCTCTATTCCTGTTGCCTTCAACACTCGCTTCATATATTTTCTTAACCATCCTTTCGTCGTTCATACATTCCACATGACCAAATCATCTCAGCACTCCTTTCTTTGCTAAATGTGCTATGAAAATAGGACTAACTTGCTGGTCTGGAATGCAGTTTGAACCCGCGACTTTTTGATCACGAGGCTAGAGTCCTAACTACAAGACCAACAAGCTACTCAAATCTACTTCTCTAATCTAACTAATAATCCACTCTAACTAATACTCAAATGTAACTAAAAATGCTACTTTATTCTAAGGCCGGTCGCATTTTGGATACGAATTATTACGTACGTATTCGAACGATTATTTTCGTACGTATTGAGCGCGCACATTGAATGCGTCTTGCGTTGGTCACAATCAGTTACTTTTCGCATTTCTCCAATACCGTTTGTGCCAAATGAATAATCTGTATCTTCTGGAAAACTCTTCTTACTCGTAGGCTGCTACGGCGTCGTCGGCATCGTAGAACCGAATGGGTGAACGAAATATAATATACTAAAAGGGATGAATTTGGTAAATTCCATCATATTATGGCAGACTTAAATAATGACAAATTTCATGACTATCTATCTAATAGATTCACAAATGCTGGGTAGAATCGAAGTGCAACGAAAGCTCATAACATTGGAGAAATATTTAAAAGTTTTTTTGTTCGAAGTACATAATTATACCTCACCTTCATTAAACCAAATTATTTAACTTACAGGTATTTTTAGTTCTTTAGAGATTCTCCGCCATGATCTGCGCTGATGGTCAAGCAGTTGAATCACTTTGGTCCCACATTTGTGATCATGTATCAAATTGACAAATTTTTCAATATCCATCGTACGAAATCGCAAAAATTTCCGAACAAATCCGGATCGTGTCGGACGTCGCATCTATACGTGCGTACACGCACTACTAAATCGTGTACAGTGTGCGATGTTCAATATTACTTCAAAGGTCAGGAATGTACTTGCGCATTCGTAAGTATACGTAATACTCAATTTTGTACGAAAACGCATCCAGTGTACGGCCGGCGTAACTCGTGCTTGGAGAGGGACTTACACTTTTAGGCGATTACATACAATATTTTGTATTCATGTACATATTTAAAAAATATTTTATTTTCAAATGTGTTTTTTTTTTGTAGTATTAATTTAACTTCTTTTTTATTTTTTTGATCTCAGATGTCTTCTTAATTTCTGTAGTTAGGCTATTGAAATTCTTTATTCCTAAATAAACATAATTTTTCTGATATTGTTTCGTGTCATACATTGGTATTTTAAAATTATTTAATAATCTTAATGATGTGCCTGTTTCAAATTTTTGTGTATAAGCTCACACACTTTATTTATTTTTATAAGTTGAAAATGGCCTAGACAGCTGAAACGCTCGTACATTTACATATAGGATAAATTAAACTATATTAGAAAAATAATAATAATGTTAAATTTATATACTGATTGATTAACAATTGAAGAAAAGCCCAAAAGAAAAATGGAGTTACCCCCCATACTATATGCTATGTATAAAAAATAGGAAGAAAAAAATAAATCGTCTCTTGTGTTCTATAATAGTAGGTATTCACTTCTACGAAAAATAAACAAATGTTTTTTTAAAGCCTTTATTTGCACCTGTAACTAAAAAAAAATCCTAGCTTCGCTATACGTCAATTTTCGCATTGTAACAATAGTCTGATCCCGAACCTGACATATTGTGTAGTATTACTGCACCCTAGAAGAATATTTTCGTGTCTTCAATATAGACGTGACTACTGTTTTTTATTTTATTATATATATTTACATTTTTCACTGTGCTGGACTTAAATAATTAATAACCCATATTTAAAGAAGAAATGTAGATATTATAATTCCATTGGTCATGGACCTTTTGTGCCTCTATGCAATGTGAGCCCCAGTGCACCGCATTGGCTGCATCATTGCAATTACGCCTCTGGCTCATATGTATCCGAGGCTTTTAGGAAAATAAAAACAATGTTTGCATTGTAATATTTTTTTAAAAAAGTAACCCATAAAAACCAAGTTTTTATTATACTCCCTTTCTTTGTAAAATATAACAACAATTAGAGACGAATTAAAACATATAACACTAAACTTACAGTTATTTAATATATTTCTAAAATGTCAGATGTTTTGAGCTTTGATAAGACACTTCATGCTTTGAAGATTAAATTCTAAAAACATTTGTCAGTCAATTTAGATTTTCGACATTCGTAGTGAAGTACCTATTATGAATACCGACGGAGTAATTCAAATTTAGAAAATATTCCGCGATGTTATCGGGCCGCTATGCTAGTAATCAAACTTTTCTAATGATTCCAATTTAAAAAAACCAATAAAATTTCTAAAAATCCGAAATTATACTATAATTATTATTTTTTTTAATGAAAATTTGATAGATCTTCTTGATCGTCGCCACGAGTCTACTTGTCAAGTTTCAACTCGATTGGATCACGGGAAAAGGGTTAAAAATTGATCCAAAATTTTTTCACCCGGCAAGCCGACAAGCAAGCAGATGCCACGAGTTAAAAGAAAGGAAGTAACAATGCCTCCCTTTTCAAAAAGAGAATATACATTAAAATTATTTTTTTAATTTTATAAATCAGTTTCTACGGTGGATTTAAAAAAATTTTCACGTGTATTTTAGTGCGCTGAACTTTTAATGTAGGCTCCAATGCATCGCCACTGACAATAACGAATTAATAAAAAAAATATTAGTTGCAAATTAGCTGCATTACCATTAACCGACCCAGCAATATTGTTCCAATATAGACAGCATATAAAACATAATTTTATTAAAATATTATCAGTAATAAATATTGAGACTTTCTTTGTCTTCTCAAAACCCAAACCCATCCACCATTGGACAAAAGTCTCTCCTAATAATCTCCATTATTCTCTTTCCTCGAATATAACACTATTACAGATTTCTTCTTAAAACGTCAGACTTTAATATTAGGTTGATGGATAGTTTTCAGCTGTATTTAAAAAATTATATTTGAACAAAACCAAAAACGATAACAATCTTTATCGTAATCATCGCAGAAAGATCGCAAAATGACTCAGTAGCTTTCCACCCTTTCTCTAAGGTACAGCATGTGGTGTATATATGTATGGCTTTCGATGCACATTTTGTGTACAGTATGCATACAGTAGCATGGCGTATATATGTTTGGTTTTAATTTCCTTATCCTTTAAAGAAGTATACAGGATGTCTTGTAGCTAGTAGCAAAAACTTCAGTGAAATATTCTTTATTCAATTTTAATTACAAAATATTTTTATACTTTTTGTGAAATGTCGACAGTTACGGAAATACTCGACATCAAGATGTGCATTTTTTCAATATTTCCTGCTTATTTATAATGAAATTTTATGTCATGAAAGTAATTTATATCGAATATTAAAACTTCATTTTCTTTGATAAAAATCAAATAAAATTATTCAAAACCTGCCAAATTAAAATCAGAGAAATTTGAAAAATGTTTTTTGTAAGGTTTTTGTTACTTTATTTGATTTGTTTTAAGGTGTATGAATTTTTAATATTCTATATGAGTTACTGTAGTACCCAAGGTTTTTCAGAAAATATGTCAGTACTATTGAAAAAAAATGCAAACTTCGATGTCGCTTATCTCCGCAACTGTCAATATTTCACCCAAAGTAAAAAGAACATTTTCTACTCAAAATTGCATAAAGAAGAATTCCCAAAGTTTTCGCGACTATCTACGAAACACCCTGTATTATGATAAATATTAATTAAAAGTCAAATTCAATAATGACAAATAACTAGGCATCAACCTATTAAAAGAAGGTTGTCACTGTAATCTGCGCTTTTTATTATATCCATTATGCAGGTACCCGCGCGATTAATTGGTCAGCGGTTTTTAAATTCGAATTTCCCGAACAACCGCGGCGATTACTATTGACACGGGTCCGGGCCGCCGTGCGCACGCGCACCGCAGCCCGGACCGCCCGGAGGCGCCGCCGCTACCCGGGACCAGACGCTGGGATCAGGCACAATGCGCTTCCCCTGAATAAAACAAGCATTTTTCAATTATTAGCCACCCACCCCAACTCGCAATAATGTGTCCTATTTTTAACGCAACATTTGTACCATATATTTGACCAACAACGATAAAAATCCGCCTAATTAATAACGCGTTTAAAAATTAAAGAATAAATTGGTAACTTAAAGGGTAAAGGGTGTTTAATCATTATTTTATTTATTTTATTCATTCATCCAACAGGGAGACATAATTTCTAGTAAGACAAAATACAGAAAAATAGTTAAATATCTCCCACAATTAAAAGATGACACAGATAGGACATAACTATAGATAAGTCAATTTGACAATGACAGATACAACAACTTTACAGTTTCATTTATCCGATTGTTCCCAATTTAACTTTAACACAGACACAAAAGGGCTCGTAATGTATATAATATACATGGTCAGGGAGGGGGACGAGTTTCTAGTATCTGCCTCACCATATGACGATGCTCTTCATATCTAGTGTTAAAAAAACTATTGAATTTAAAAGGTAATTATAATCTGAGCATATGCGTGGAGTGAGAGAGGATTTCCTATGATGGTTTGATAAGTTGGAAAGGAAAAGAGGTACTTCTGTCTGGTAGGTCGGAATGGGACGATGGAACCCTGGTATCATCAGTGAAGCTGGTATAGGCAAAACGAAAGTAGACTATTATATTATAGTTATCTATGAAGTAGACTGAAGACTGCATGTTGCAAGAATCGAAAAGTGCAGAAAAAGTTTCTACGCGTTTTGTCCTACAGAGCTGGTCAACACAGTAATCTTCACAGCTAGGAGGATCATCTTGCCTTTTTCAAAGTGCACAAACTTGAGTCCCAGCGTAAAATATACAATCTTATTGTGCTACACCAGATTCCCTTTCTTTATCTGACATAAATTTGCATGTTAAATTCCGTATCAGAAATCCGGGGTTGTAATAAGTCAACATTCTAATAATGTTGTTTATTTTTCTCCCATCACAAGAATGTGTCACACATATATATTTTTCTGCTGCTGACCTTAACCGGTCGGATACCGGCCGTACGTAACGCGGAATGTATCCTGTCTGCCGCGCAATTTCGCGCACGATTGCTGTTTTTTAGACACTTTTTTGTGATGGTTATATTCATGTAAAAATCAACAATAATCGCTAGGAAGTTGCAGTTTCTGGTTTCTCAATACACAGACATCAATAATTACTTATATTTCTATGTACAATTATTATACTTATATATATATATATATATATATATATATATAATATATATATACTATATATATATATATATTAGTATATATATATAATATAATATACTTATTATTAATTATGAAAATAAGTAACGAAATTTACTGTCAGAAATGTACGCACATGTTTATCGAATAAAACCATGGAAGCAATAACACTAAAGATATTGTATTTTAATATTTTCGTTCTAAATATATCAAAGAACATAAAAATAGTTCATTTTAACCCTTTTTTATTTAAAAAAATAACACTTTTTTAACAGATAAATATCGCAATTAATACGTGGTTCGATGACGACATTTGGAATGATTGTTTGACAAATAGAACTCGTTCATTCATTCAAAAACATGTTGTATTAATATATATATATATAAGATATAGTATATAGATATATTATACTTTACTTATACCTTATTATTAATTATGAAAATAAGTAACGAAATTTACTGTCAGAAATGTACGCACATGTTTATCGAATAAAACCATGGAAGCAATAACACTAAAGATATTGTATTTTAATATTTTCGTTCTAAATATATCAAAGAACATAAAAATAGTTCATTTTAACCCTTTTTTATTTAAAAAAATAACACTTTTTTAACAGATAAATATCGCAATTAATACGTGGTTCGATGACGACATTTGGAATGATTGTTTGACAAATAGAACTCGTTCATTCATTCAAAAACATGAGATACAACCAATAAAATGGTTTAAAAACCCATAAACGCATGTAAAATAGACCGAACTCGCATACGTGTCTAGGGAGCGCAGATTTGCCCTCCGGCACATAGAGGATACAAAAGTTTTCGCGCAGATCTGCGGCACCCGACCAGTTAACGTTGATACTAATATTCTTTACTTTAGATACTTGATCATCATTCGAAAACTCCTGCAGAACATCCAATTACTTGACAATAACATTAAATCAGTTATACAAATTTTTATTAATCAATTAGAAAAGAAATACAGAAAAATCAAATTAACGAAAAAATATTTTAAGTGCTACCGGGATTCAAACCAACGGACCTTCATTCTATTCAGGGATGGCGCGTTATCCAATTTCGCCACGGCAGTCTGGTAAAATTTGTTTAATAATTCACAGAACTTTGTTCCGAAATTGCAGCATCACAATAATAATGTTTTTTTTTTATTTATTTATTTAAAAATCCTTGTTTACAAATAAGATACTTAATACTAATTTAACAATAAAACATAAGATAAAACATAAGATAATTTACACATTTTTTTGTTTTGTTTAATTTGTGGATTATGCCACTCTACTAGGCTACGCCTGTCCCAGAGTGGCGTTATAGCACACAATTATAATATTTTTTCGAGTTCGTCAGTAGTATTTATTTTCATAAGGTAGTTATTATGTATCTATAGAGTATCAAGTGGAATGTTAGTGAAAGTTGAGTTAGTCATAAGTCCAAGTGTAAATATGTGTAGAATAATTGTTTAATGTAAAAAGGGTTAAAGTTTTGTTTAAGATTTTTTTTTTATTTTCCTTAATTAATTAATTAATTTATATAGGTATATATTTTTATTTAAAGACATTATTACGCAATTACAGTAAGTAAATTTTCAGTTGCTGTTCTACCTTTGGAGGTAAGCCAGTTGTTTGCTAAAGCTTTTATTTTATTAATTGAGTATATTCTGATTTCAGGGAAGCCTGTTTTAAATATGTTAAATATTTTAGGCCCTATGTATGAGTAATTTTTCTGTCCATGTGTTTGTTGTCTTAGTTTGTGTCAATGTGTTTTCTTTAATATATTAAATCAATTATTTATTTACATAATCTTACACAATCACAATATATTGATATTTAGTATATATGCGTGTTGCTAGAGCTGGCCGATGACACTTATAATTGGGATAGTATTTTTTATGTATTTTGTATCCAGTATTCTGTTAGTTTTTCATTAGAAATTAAAAATAAAAATTTAAAATGCAGTGGAAATATGTAAAATGCAGGCGTTAACGTGAAAGTTTTGTTCATCAGTGTTTTATTTAAAAAAAAAAACAAATTAAAATCGTTTTATAACCTAATATTTTTTCAAATAGCCATAACTGGCCATAACCCATCAAAAATGTGTGACTTTTTTGTTGAATTTCAGTTTCACATTAATTACTTATAAGTTATTATATTATTTTTATAAATACAGTTTATAATAATAATTCATTTATATTATTATTATAATTATAAATACAATCATTTTTAACAACAACAAAAAACATTGTGTAGACAAAATATTTTTTATTTTAACATACATCTTCTTGGTCTTGTGGTTAGGACTCTCACAAGTGTTTAGCTTAATTTGAAAATAGTAAGAATATTGATGTGACACGACTTCCGTGTTCAAAAAAAAAATTAATGAACGAGAACGAGTTTCTGTTTATCCAAATGACCTCTCTAATTTTATGATCTAAAATTCACAAAATACTAATTAAAGGGGAGAATTTTCTAATTGATTGAATTCATTAATTTCTGTCAAACTTAAAACGTCAAAATTGGCGGCATTGATACATATTGCTTACTTCAGAATACGGCCAATTGTATGGGAAGATATGTAGCGGCGTTCCGCGACCGAAGAGACGCAACGGAAGATCCGGGCAGTGTGGCGTCGGCCTTAGATCATTTTCAACATATGGAAACACGTTTGACAAATAATTTGTAATACATACCCGTATATATTTTTTCGAAAATGTCAAAGCTTTCCTTTTTCAACGAATTGGTTAATTACACAAAAAAATATTATGTCATTTATTATTATTTATCACGAACTGCGAGTAAAAATCGTCGTTATCTCTAAAAAGAGGTTTTTTTGTTCGTGTTTTTACGACATTTCTGGCCGACGTTTCGGATTCCATTACACGGTCCATCATCAGGGCTGTGTTGAATACACATCAGCTCTGAAGCCACGTCGGCCAGAAAAGTTGTAAAAACGCGGCATAATACCCCAAAAGACACAAACCAGAAGATTACATTATTTTCTCATGTATTATAAATACTCCTTTAATCGCAGAACTTTTTTTATATCCATCCGTCCGTCCGCTCGCATCGCGTAACATCTTAAAACAAACATTCAAAATCTGCTGCCAATTCTCTCACATAAAATTCTTTTTTTAGTTTTGAATTTACTTCGATTTTTTTAAAACAAATTAAGATTTTAAAAGTATTAACTTTCTGTCGTTTTTGACGTTTTATTACAACTAACTGTGCCTTTGTCTTCCTTGACCAACAACATAAAGAATTGTTGGTAGAATGCGTAATGAAATAAGGGGCAAAGAGATTAGATACAAGCCATGTGACCTTTTATCTCGGCCCTAAGAAATCACGTTTCCCATCGGGAAATCTTCAATATCGCGAGCCAAGTGTTCCTTACTAGAGATACGCTTGGGTAGCCGTCTGTCAAAAAATATTTAAAAAAAACATTAGGTATCTATGTATCAGGGGCGTGCAATGGGAACATTGCAGATCGCAGCATGACTTTTACGTAGCCAATTATTTGGAAAAAAATCGGAATACAACATATATTTGTAATATTTCCATCACAAGTGTTATCATAGTATTCATATTTTGATATATAATAAAAATTTGTAGCATTAATATTTGATTTCTATTTTTTTCCAAAATATACTCGTACGTTTACAAAAAGGTCATGCTTCAATGTTCCCACCGCCCGCGCCTGCTATGTATGTGCCCCTTTTCATAGGATAGCAATAATCATCCGTATTCTGAAATAAGCAATATTGCTATTTTCGTAACAAGACAATTATTGTATAACATTGTGACGCCGTTTTTTTTTGACGTTTTATGTTCGACAAGTTTGAAATTAATTAATTCAATCAATTAGAAAGCTCATTATTCATAATTGTGAATAACTTAAGGTTTGTTTACGCGATTGAGCTTTCTGATCGATTGGATTCATTAATTTCAAACATGTCAAACTTAAAACATCGAAATTGGCGGCAATACAATGTTATACATACCTGTCAAGATTGGGATAAAGATTGACATCTCAATATTGCTGTTTTTAGAATAGCACAGATTGTTATACTAAGTGCCTTTAAAAACATTGCATTTTTAATTGATTAAAATAATATGAAACGATTTTTTTATGCATGCTGTATAATAAAATTGCATTGGCGAGAAATCTGTGTACGTGTCAGTTTTAGATAACGTACCGCTATTACACATATATATATATTATTTATTTATTAGGCTCCATAATATATATATAGATATATATATATATATATAATATATATATATATTATATATATATATATATATATATTAAGATATATATATATATATATGTATATATATCTAAGACGATACAAAATAAGTTATTTAATAAATTACCACACCAACGATGTTTTAGAACTCGAGAAAATTTCTCCACTTACTAAATTTTATACAGGGTGGCCTAAAAGTCACAACACTATTTAAAATTCAAATAAGTTTCTACAATGATTTTTTTTATTTTGATTTCAGATTATTAAAGTGTTATCCTTGGAAATTAATAATAGAGAAATTCACGACTGAGCAACGTGTTAAATTCAATTCAATTCAATTTATTTATTTATAACATAACATTTACATTACAAACATATGTTCAATTCGTAAATATTATTAAAAAGTGAGATAATATACAAACAACAAGATAATATACAATCAAACGCATATAAATTCATTCATATCAAAGGTGTAGGAGAATCCCGCTTCGGAAAACCCCCTCAGACACATGGAAGACATCAATATCCAAAGCGATTTTGTTCAGCATAGCTGTGGCTCTTCCAACAGGCATAACCATCGGCAGGTTGGTCCTGTATATTAGAATGTGAAACAATCTATGCTGACGATGTCTAATGTAATTATCAGGAACTTACTAACCAATGCTCTGCATAATTTCAGGATTATTGATCGTACCACGCAACAATCGATAAAAATGTGTAATCAAATACACATTTCTTCTAGTCTCTAGACTATTGTAGCCAAGCATACCCTGGAGAAACTCGGTTGGGTAAAGCCAAGGATAATACCCGTACTCTCTCATGTAGAGATATCTCAGAAACTTCTTTTGGACTTTCTCCACCATAAGAGAATACTTGCCTTCATGTGGCCCCCAGATCATCGAGCCACTCTCGAGTCTACTTCGCACCAAGGAGTTGTTGTAAAGAGTTCTCAGTACGCGGGTATTCTCGAAAACCCTGGCAGTACGCAGAACAAATCCTAACATTCTCAAAGCATTACCACTGATCGTCTCTATGTGATCGTGAAATGTTAGTTTGCTTACAAATCGTACACCTAGATCTTTAACATTTGATGTTATTGTCAGATTTTGGTCGTTCATTTTGTAACGAAAAAATAGAGTTTTTTTGGGCACTAGTGAAGGATAATAGAATAAAATAATAGAAGTCTATATAGAAAACAAACGATCAATTGTGCTGAGCGCAAAGAGCCTAAAGTCGTCATTTTGGGGTTAGAAAACCACCATATAAACGAACTTTATTTCGTTTGTTCCGGCGGTTTCGAATTCAGGGGTCTGTGAGTGATTTACCACGTGCTGGGAGGTCACAGGAAAATATTCAGCGTGTACGCCGAAGCATTGAAGAAGAGCCTTCAATGTCAACTCGAAGACGGTCCCAGCAGTTGGAGATGTCCCGAACCTCGCTCCAGGGGATTCAAAGGATGCTGCAGAAACTGAAGCCGTCAGATTATCTTAATCGATTAGGGTATGCTGTCCAGATATAACAGCATAGACGTGCGATATTTTTTTTTCAATAATATTACAAAGTAAATCTTTAATTTTAAAAAATATTTTTGAATCGTTCTGTTAAGCCTTTTTATATATTGACAACTTTTTAACTTCAATAAATTAAAATAATTGATATTATAATATTAAACAGTTATTTCATCAAGGTGCCACGTATTTAAGACACAACACACCATGCAAAAAAATATCTCGGTCATATTTTATTTGAGTTTTATCAGAGAGAATGAATTTTTAATATCAGAACTAAGTTACTTTTATGATACTGTAATGGTTTACAGAAGTTAGGTCAGAAGTATTGAAAACAAAATGCAGACTTTGATGTCACTTACCTCATTAACAGGGTGTAAAGAATATTTATAGTCGAAATTGGATCAAGGAGATTCCTCAGAAGATTTTGCTACTAACTACGCGACACCCTGTACATAATACGATTAACAGAAGAAATAAATTAAAAATATACGTAGCTAAATAAATTCCAGAGGGGTGGATGGAGGAGATGAAAGATGGAATGGGGATGAGTTTAAAATCTGTGTAATAATAATTAAGTAATTATGTTTTTAATTAATAATTAAGTTATGTTAAGTAATTATGTTTTTAATTAATAATTAAGTTATTATGTCTGTATGGAACGTTGGAATTTATCACAGTGATAGTGATGGTGAAGAAATCAAGCTATTTGAAGTGAGTGTTGAAGTACAGGGAGACTCTGTAAAAATATATTTTTTGTTTGTAATGCAGTGTGAAAAAATAATGTTCTCAATTCAGGCTTGCAGCATGTGCGCAAAGATATCTAACGTCATTTACATAAGAATTAAAAAAATATCAAAACTATTAAAGAAATCCAAAGGGAGCAGTACCTAGCCACAACGGTGGACAGTAACCACATGGGCCACGCCACACGTCGCACAGGCTGGATGCATCTATAAATATATAAACATGATTTAGATACATAAAATCAACCAGAACACAAATAGAAAACTATAATGGGGGCGGAGTACCATTCGCAATGGCATCCTTTTGATTAGAGCTTACCAAACATACAAATCACAATCATCACAAATCTTCAAACTGATGACATATAAGTAAAACATATACTTCCCACAACTCTGCATCTTTATTAATTATAGATCGTGCGGTTGAGAATGATGTACCCAAATTTGATAAAATTATTTTTCTTTAAATGAATTTATTTAAAAACTGGAACCACCTTCGTTCGCATTTAAATATTTTCGGTGTAGAAAGCGAATGATCCCTTGAATGCAGTAACTGCTGATTAAATACTTACAGCCTAGTAAAATTATATTAACATCTCATGTCCGCGAATTGTTTTAAAAAATTCATATATCAAAGTATACCCAAACTACCTCGAACCACTATCGGACAGGTACCAAGCGCTCTTACTACTTAGGGAATATTTTTTTATCTTACGTGTAACATTAATAATTCGCGCCAATTCTATTTGACATTTGTTGGTGGTTAGTTTGCCGGTTATTATCTTTTGTTTACTGGAAGTTCAGTAAACTTTTTGATTTTATTTTTTCAGTAAAGTTGTGTTTTTCTGGTGCTTAAAAAAATGAACAGCCCGAGATCAAGCCGCAGAAAGTCAAAAGTGTGCTACAAAGAGGACGATTCATTCATAGAAGAATTCAATTATAATGCGGCGCCCAAAACCCCTTCTAGATCTAAACCTAGAAAATCAATAATAAAGAAATCTTCACGTCTTACAGATAATACTTCCGATTCTGAATCAACAACCTGTGATAAAGAAGACGCTTTTAAAGGAAATGAATCTCCCACCTTTAGCAAATCGCAGGAAGAATGTGCACCTTCGAAAAATGTCAGTTCGCCAACGTTAGTCGATATTCGTAAAAAATCTTCATGGAATCCTGTTGTTGGTTTACAAGAATTAGAAATATCAAATGAGATAAAAATTTACAAAGACTCCCCATCTGTAGAAAGTTCGGTCGTAAGACGAGGAACGAGAATGAGGCAAAAGACGACTCTCGCTAAGGAAGCAGAGGAATCTTGCAAACTTTTCAAAAAACTCTCAGTGAAAAATGACAACAGATCGGATTCAGAAAGTGATGATAATGAAGAGTATCTTCTTGAAAAACCCTCATGTAAGAAATCTTGATTTTAAGAATTTATTGAACTGTATTATGTTTAACTTTTTCTTTATTTTATAACAAGCTCGAGGACATGTTATCACTTCCATAAACACAAGAAGCGCAACATAATCCCAGAAATCTTATTTTCAAAACTATGTAATAATTATTAATGATATTGAGTTGGTATTCTTTGTAACCCTCATAAATATCCCGAAGAAAACAAAATGATAATTAGTAGTAAGACAGTCAAAGGTATAAAAAATTATGTTATCCATATCCACAGAAATCAGGAACATTCTATACGATACAGAAACACCATTCTGCTTGCACAGCTTCCGTCGGCGGGATGCTTGTGTGTGATGAGATGACAAAATACTACGGTTTCATATAAAATGACGACAAATTTAGTAGAATCTTGTCCGCATTGTATAAGAAATGTAATTAAAAATATTATAGAATATAGGGTGATTTCGCCAGTGCTCCGGCCACCGTCAGTAGTCGGCCACCAATTACTTCAACTTGAATAAATTTGACACTCGCAATATAATTCAATAATATTTTTGAATGCTAAGAAGTCAGCCACTATTCTGCGAAAGAAACACAAAACTGCACCATCTTGCGTTTGTTTTAGGTATAATTTAAGTAGTCACATAAAAAATTACAGTGGTTTTGAGCTATCAATTTTGATTCTGGTTTTTAGGAACCATCGTTAAGAAAATTTTCAAATTTTAAGTAGAAGTTGAATTAATTTGTTTGCACTGTATAAGTAGCATTTATCGGCAAAAACATGAATTAAATTCACGAGTTAAAATGATAAAACAGACATTTTCAATATTTTTATGTTTAAATTCGTGCGGCCAGTTACTGGGACAATTTTTTTTACAAAATCTAATGGTCGGCCGGGGCGGCCATTGGACTTTGTAAAAAAATTCAGGCCATTGACCTGAAAATCCATATAAAACCTTAATATATGGGAGATATCAATTGCTTTTGAGCATATTATATAATAATAATTCATATAAATGTCAAAATTGGTGTAGAAGTACGATTAACAGTGAAATAAATGACAAGGAATATTGAGCTACATAAAGACGTCTGGCCTCTGCCATGGCCAAACGGCGTATGAACGGCATTTTGAGATATGAGGATGTTGTTTTTCATACCTTTGAATTTTTTTTTTAAATAATAATTAACGTGTTTTTAATAAAAATGTAGCCTTTTAAAAGTGAATGAAGAATCAAAGTGCGAATATAGATACAATATATCGTTTAAAATCATATTTTTATATGAATAAACAACATTTGAAAAGCATCAAAATACGTAAAAATTTCTTGCAAGTTTGAACCATTATAACTTTATAAATATTGAATATTTCTTAATTTCCAACGTACGATTTCTAGATAATTAAATAAACTTTATACGTATAAAAAAACATACTATGCTTACATACAAATTTTCAACGAACGACTCTTCGCCCGGGAACATTAAAAACGTTTTTTTGCCGCAGCCTGTGGTTTAATGCCTATATTTTTCTTAATTGTTGTAAATAATGTTCAGTTTATTACTTTTATACAAGAACAAAGGTTCTATCTTAGTTATCACCCTAAAAAAATTGCAATCTATCATATACATTCTGATATAAATGAATAATAAAAACCCACATTTTCGGTAAAAAATACCGAAATATGCATTTTCAGTGAATGTACCGCCTTAATTTCAAACCTGTCAAACTTCAAAATTGACGGCATTACAATGTTATACAGTTACTTTCAAGATACAGAAATAGCAATATTACTTATTCCATAATATGGCCGATAATGTCTATGATGCACCTATAAAATAAAAATACTTTTTTATACAAAGAGATCAATTCGAAAATAATTTTCATGTTTCCTAAAAAAAATCGAAATTCAAAATTTATGATAAGCAAAAGGCGCATTTTATAAAGAATATTGTATGCTACATCGTAGATAATGTTATTAGTAAGCTCACTGGCACTTTCAAGTATAGTCTTAATGGTTATTTAAATTACTACTTTTGGGTGAACCCTTGAGGTGAGTACTCATGAAAACGGTGCTATATAAGTCATCCAATTATTGTTATGTGTGCAAAATATTAACAAAATTGGCCCGATAGTTTTTCAGTCTGAATAAAGAAGTTCCAAGAAATGCGCAAGTGAATAATGAAATTTACCTATTATACTAGCCTCAAATTGTTATAACAGGCAATTTTTGGAATTTTGGGGATTGAAAAGGTGAGCATTGGTAGTCACCAATTTGTGGTGATCGATGAATGAGGAGAAAGCTGCTTTAGGGTCACCACCCGTCAAGTGACAGGAATTCTCTAAAGTCGCTCAATAAAACAATTACAATTTATACACAGTTACGATAATAAAGACAATGATAAAGACTTGACGGACCAGGGCCTCCGGCCTACGCCTGACTAACATGCGTTGGCTAGTTATCATGTTTTGCGAACAAAGAACTCTCTTGAAGTCTAGCTGTGTGTGTGTGCTGCTGACGATGTGATGACTTGTTTAGACGGCTCGTTTACACTGCTGTGCCTCAGTTTTGTTTACGCGGCAGGCCCACCACGTTTGTGTATATGTGTGTGACCGTCCAATGCATACACCTTGGTTTGACCTGCTGCCCGCTGGAGAAGTCGCGGCTATACAATGTACATATGTGTTGATGGTCTACTCAGGGCTGTGGCTGTGTAAGTTAAAGTAAAAAAAATTAAAAATAAATTAAATGTGAAGGAGGGTGTGACCTCTTAAAGCAATAATTTAATTTATAATTCAATCTGAAATTAAAATTATCCCAATATTTAGCAGAAGAATAATATTTTTATAATACTTAGAGAGATGTTATTAAATCTTAAACTGAATATTACAGCACTTTTCACCGAAGAAGATGTTGAAGGAAAGCAAATGTTTAAATTTAAGATGATGCATAGGAAGCAGGATATGGTTAAGAAAGCCATTGAATCAGTACTGGAGAGCCCCAAACTTCGTGTTAAGAATCAGGGATCCTGCATGAGTCCAAAGACACCAAAATCTTCACAAAAAACTACAGTTGGCACCCCTGGAAGGAGGGGAAGAAAATCAATTGTATGTACCACTCCAAGAAGTACAAAGACCTTGACTGCTTATGAAAAGACACCTCATCATATACGAAATAAAATGAAAAAAAGTAATTTATTTTCAATATTATTATTTATTTAATACTATCAAACACCCTGTGGGCTTTTTATATAAAATAACATTATTTTGTACATCATAGTACATATTTTAAAAAAATATGTACTATGATGTACAAAATAAGATGGCTGTCCTGAACATAAATCCTAAGGATTCATTGCCTTGTTGCAAAGTTCGTTGTGATGTTGAATAATTGTCAATTTTTCATCGAAAAGCACAAATCCCGAATAACTTAGATGTATATTGTTAATAAAAGAATTTTACCTTCCATTAAAATTCCTATTTTGTTTCCCTCGACGCCTGGAATCCATTATGAGAGAACAGCCTGCTGTTTCGCCACTAGACACGCGTTCCTACCCCCTCTGATTCCCTGTTTGCGACAATTTATTCCCGCTGGTATCCCTGTTTCCGGTTTCGTCCGCGCAACGGTTTTTCTTTCATATGACTCATAATGCACCAGGTAGGGATTACCTGGATTCCAGGCGTCGAGGGAAACAAAATAGGAATTTTAATGGAAGGTAAAATTCTTTTATTTTGTGTTCCGTCTCGACGCCTGGAATCCATTATGAGAGATCTGTTTGTTATCACCTGGTGACCTAGTGGTTCGACGTTATATGTGACTGCCTATATTGGCGTAAAGAGAGGCGCTAATGAGCTCTGGGGGCATTGTTGCTTGGGGTTATCTACTATCTCTCTTTGGTAGAATTTTCGGAAGGTGATTTCACTCTGCCAGTTTCCCCTTGACAAGATCTCCTCTATCGGGTAGTTTTCCAGCCAATTCAACGAAGCCACAGCAGAACGAACACTTCCTGGCGTTGCTTCCACTCCAGCCTCTCTTAGGATTGACTTGATCCAACCACCTATCATTGTCCGTGAAGCTGGCTTTACTTCACCTGCTGTCGTCACAAATAGTTCTTTCATGTCCGGCTTTCGTCTCGGCTGTGAGAGTGAGACCAGCTTTCGGATCCAAAACAAGGGGTTGATGTTCCTTTCATCCGATGCGCTCAACCTCCATCCCGATTGTTTGTGTCTTGCCGTGTCAGTCTTCGCTCCAAAGGCTGGCCATAGCGTGATGGAGTCTCCTTTGTCGATCAATCGGTCCGGGGTGACTCTGAGAAGTGTCAGATCTTGGACTCTTCGCCCAGATGCCATGATGAGTAGTATGGCCGTCCTCCTTGACACGTCATACAGGCTGTTTCCTTGGCGGGTTTTCACGTAGCCACTCCACCACTACTCGGGGGTTCCAGATCGGGGGTCTCTCAGTGCATCCACCAGAAACCGAGATGGCTTTAAGGACGTGCCTGACGAGGAAGTCCGAGCTAATCTTATCTGCATCAAGAGCTGGGCCACAGAAGGATACGATTGCCGATTTGTGGACCAATATTGTTCGAGGGGCTAGCCCTTCGTGGATGAACAGGTTGGCCAGATATCTTGCCACTGTTGCAGGGGGAGGGTTATGAGGTTGGACAGAATGCGTGGTACACCATCGCTGCCACCTATCCCAGGCCGGCTTGTAGGTGTTCAGCGTTGAGCCTCTCCAGCCAGATCTGAACAGCTGCTGTTCCTCCTGGCTCCAATCCGCTATAGCCTGTTCCCACCCACTGCTATTCTCCAAACTTCCAGTTGGAGGTCCTACACCCTCGGTGGGGGAAACCCTGTCGACGTATCGATCAGGACGCTCTTCAGATCTCTTACGCTTATTGGCCCTCCCTTTGCTCGTTGTTTGAGATCGGCCCTCCAGAATGTCTTCTCCCATCTTGGCACAACTAGGAGAAGGTGCCTCTTGCCAGGTTCAAGTGCGCCAGTACTCTTGGGACGAGATTCGGCGGCGGAAATACCCAGGCCAGCTCGTAATCCCAATGCTGACTGAATGCGTTGAGATAGGAGGCCGAGCAATCGGTTGAGTCTAGCGACACGTAGTTTGGCACCACATGGGCGGTGGCCGATGCGAAGAGGTCGATCTGAGGACGTCCCCATATTCGGAATATTTCCTCTGTCGCTGGTTCCAGGAGGTGCCATTCCGGGAGTGGTGTCCCCCGTGAGAGTCGGTCCGCAATCCCGTTGTATCTCCCTGGAATGTACTGCGCTGTCAGAGATATTTCCTGCTGGTCGATAAACTCTAGGAGGTCTCGAGTTATCTTCAGAAGGCCCAATGATCTTGTCCCCCCCTCCTTGTTGATGTAAGCCACTACTGTCTTGTTGTCTGTCTGCAGTAGGGTCTTCGTTCCTCTTAGCAGGTAAGCGTGATCCCTGATCACTGCGTAAACAGCGAAGGCTTCTTTCTGGTTGGAATGCCACCGCATCTGCTCTGGGGACCACTGGCCTGATATCGTCTTGTCGTCCACCTGGCCGCCCCAACCTGCGTCCGCTGCGTCTGTAGTCAGGAAGTGGGAGAAGGGGGCTTCGTGTATTGGGCAGGACTCCCCTACGGCCTCCAACCACCACTCTAGGTCTTGCCGAACCGCGGCAGGAAGCTCCACTTGTCTGGATGGCTCGTGCCTCTGCAGCTGGCGGCTGAATCTCTGCAGTCTTCGGCAATGCAAACGACCCCGAGGGGTGGCGAAGTTTGCGAAGTTGAGTCTCCCCAAGAGGCCTAGAACCTGCTTGGGGGAGCAACTGCCGGCCTCGATCGGGCGGCGCAGTACTTGGCGAAGGCCAGAGCACTTGCGGTCCGAGAGGGATTTCTGGTTGGCTTCTGAATCTCTGCAGTCTTCGGCAATGCAAACGACCCCGAGGGGTGGCGAAGTTTGCGAAGTTGAGTCTCCCCAAGAGGCCTAGAACCTGCTTGGGGGAGCAACTGCCGGCCTCGATCGGGCGGCGCAGTACTTGGCGAAGGCCAGAGCACTTGCGGTCCGAGAGGGATTTCTGGTTGGCTTCGGTGTCCCAAGTTATGCCCAGAAACTCCAGCTTTTGGGTAGGTATAAGGACACACTTGTCGCGGTTGATGCACCAACCCAGATGCTGGAACAGATTGACCGTCTCTACTGCCTGGGTCGCTAGCAGGTCCCTTGACTGATTGGCCAGAAGGAAGTCGTCCAGGTAGACTACGGTCCTTATTCCTCTCTTCCGCAAGAGTCCCGCTAGCCAGTTTGACAGCGTTGCGAACATTCTCGGGGCTGATGACAGGCCAAAGGGCAGGCAGGTCATCTGGAGAAGTTCCCCTTGGTAGTACAGTCTCAGGAACTTTCGGTGCGATTCCGCTATTGGTAGGTGAAAGTATGCCTGGGTTAGGTCGATTTTCACCAACCAATCTTTGGGCTGGAGGAAGTCTGGGACCCGAAAGTGGTTGAACAGCTTGAAGGGTTTCGCCTCCACAAAGGCATTCAACGCCTTCAGGTTGAATATCGGCCTTAGGGAGGTGTCCGACTTCGGAGTTAGAAACAGATTTGAGATGAAGCTCGGAGAATGATCTGCTCTTTCCAGCACGCCTGACATCTTCAGGGCCTGAATGTGACTCGACATGTCTCGAGACTCCTTCGTGCTGAAGCTGCTCAACAGCTGCCTGGTGGGGAAGACTAACGGAGGTTTTTGGCCGTGGTCTGCCTTCCGGATAGGTCTCCTGTTCGGGTTCCCTGGGCCTCGCTCCCTGTTCCTCGGCTCCGGCAGAAAGGGCTTACGGGACTGGAGGTATCCCTGGTTCGGAGCTCGACGAGAAGTTGACGGCTGGGGCTGAGATGTTGACGGTTGGGCCAGGTTTCGGGTTGCGGGCGAGACCATCACCTTCTCCTGGCCCCCGTTCTTTAGGATATACGCCGATAGCTCTTCCCTATTGAACAAGTATCCCGAGCTTGGAGGGATTTTGGCCGCACCTTCTCGCACGAAAGGGTCTTTGAAGCCCTCCAATATGGCTTTTCTCCGGTTCAGTATACACTCTGCCCGTCTGCCGCACACAATCTGCAGGATGTCGTCCGAAATCTTATTGTACGGAGCATCGCTGGTGAACATCGACTGAATCCGCTCGAAGAGAGCCGAAGCGGAAGATCCGTGCCGGGTTCGGATGCCCAAATCACCAGCGATTGCATCCCGTCTCTCAGGGCTCTGGGCGAGCAAGG
>JADDOH010014897.1:0-34950 GCA_016648135.1 Agrypnia vestita | reverse complement strand
ATATGAGAGTGCTTTTTGTGAACGGTAGTGGTGTGGCGAACATTCAAAATAGAACATTTACCGGTTTGAACGCCCTGCAAGCTCTTCACTTGGAGGACAATCGCTTGATGGAGCTAAAGGGCTACGAGTTCGAGAATCTCGGTCATCTGCGAGAACTGTACTTGCAAAATAATCTCATAGAGCATATCGGAAACATGACATTCCAGCCTCTTCATTCTCTCGAAATACTGAGACTAGACGGCAACCGGCTCGCCGTGTTCCCCATATGGCAGATCAACCTGAACACTCAGCTGAGAGAGGTGTCCATCGGAAATAATCGATGGTCTTGCAGATGCAAATTTCTGCAAGATTTTACAGCTTTTGTAGTTGATAATGCGCAAAAGATCGTCGACGGCGCCGACGTGTGGTGCTGGAATAACGAATCCAAGTCTCCTCACAAGAGAGAGCTAGACCTGAACGGCACGGCTTGCAGCGACTACTACGCCGGGGGCTCGGTGATAGACAACATGCTGGTGTCCGACTACTTACCCACGATGGTCCTCACTCTGTTCGGCTTCCTGTTCACTCTGCTGGTCGTGGTGCTGGCCTTCGTATTCCGAGACCCCATCCGGGTGTGGCTGTTCTCCCACTACGGGGTGCGGCTGTTCAGCTTCTCGGGAGGCTACGAGGAGAGGGAGAAGCTGTACGACGGCTACGTGTGCTACAGCCCCAAGGACGAGGAGTTCGTGATCCGGTCCATCGCGGCCGAGCTGGAGAACGGGGAGCCCCCCTTCCAGCTGTGCCTGCACCACCGGGACCTGCCGCCCTCGCCCTGCCTGCCGGCGCGGCCCGTGCTGGAGGCGGCCGAGGCCTCCAAGCGGGTGATCCTGGTGCTCACGCGCAACTTCCTGCAGACGGAGTGGTCGCGCTTCGAGTTCCGGCAGGCGCTGCACGAGGCGCTCAAGGGGCGCGTGTTCAAGCTGGTGCTGGTGGAGGAGGGGCACATCGCGCCCGAGGCCGAGTCGGACCCCGACCTGCGGCCCTACCTGAAGACGGGGTCGCGCGTGCGCTGGGGCGAGAAGCGGTTCCGGGAGCGGCTGCGCTACGCCATGCCCGGCGCCTCGCGGGGCCCGCGCAAGCCCGCGGCCGACAACTACCGGCGCAACATCAACACGTACACGCTGGACGGGTCCGTGCCCAACGGCAACCACCACCACCACCACGGCGCGGACAAGGGCGAGCCGCCCGCGTACCAGCCGCCCGCGGGCCTGCCGCCCGGCCCGGCGCGCCCGCACTCGGACCACATCTACTCCTCCATCGACTCGGACTACTCCACGCTGGAGCGCGGCTCCCGCGCCTGGAGGAACCCGCCCGTGCAGGCCTACCTGGTGTAGTCCCTTTACCTCCACACTTGTACATTTCGTGTTGATTAATCGCTTAGACTTTATTTTTATGAATTGAACTGTATAAATGTGAATAATGTATATAGTATAAAGCTCGCTCTAAGTTTTTAAGTCATTTACCAAAACTTAAACATACCTAATAGTTGTAAGCGGGATGAGCCGCGCATTTTATATATATACTAAAATGAAAAAATCATTGAAGACTGTTGTAAAAATGTACATAGGACACGAACGATCTATATTATTACCGTGAATCAAATATTTATACCTGAATAAAGTTGTGCGCAATTTGCAAAAGTAATACGCTTTTCATTTCCTCTCGCCTATCTGCACACATCTAGAAAAACAAAATGTCTGTCGATTCACACATAGATACACTTGCGACAGTTGCAAATGATTAAATTTGGTAATTAATCAGAAATAACGACAGTAGCGATCTAAAAATAAAATGTTTATCTGATAAACAATTTTTTATGATCGGATTCAGAAATGAATTGATCGTTTTAATGTTTTCCAAATGAATGTTACTTTTCAATGAATAATTGCGTAAGAAAGATGGTTTCCGATGGCGAGACACCACACGGACGAGTTCCTTATTAAGGCGCTCTTAAATGAGATGTGTAGGTATTTACTGATTGAATGTGGATAAGATCTTATCGGTGAACTTCCTTTAATATAACACTAGCTTATCTGCTCATCTGTTGATTGACATTAAACAAACCGGTCCTAGAAGCTTGAAAATTTTAATATAATCGATAATGTTGATTTCTTTATCAAGAGATCTATCTTTGTCTTCATTGACAAAAACTTAACACTGCACTCGAATCTAAAAGATTGCTTGATTAATATGAATAATAATATAATGATAAAGGTGATGTATAATAATAATAAAGATTTTATATTTCCACATTGATCCTTGAATATATAACAAAAATGACTTAGATAATAATAAAAATAGTTCTTATTAACATAACACTATAAAATAACACAAATAAATCTCATAAACTTTATATAAAATGTAAAAACAAAATGAATCAAACTGGAATAAAATCTGTGGTTGTACAAAAAATACTCTTACTCTCGTAAAATAATTACAGGAATGCATTATTTGACAACTCTTTTTTGACAGGCTAATAGATATATTTCTAAATATTCTTATAATTTTTGAGAAGCTGATCATATTGTAAATTCTAGATTGACCAATGCAAGAAACATATTTCTGTCACACACTCTTGAAAAAATGCAATAAAACTGTTTTCTTAGAGAATACAGGTTGCCAATATTGATTTAATTTTGATTCCTGATTGTGAGTAAAACTTAGTATCTACTTATTTAAGTAGTAGCAATTTAGGTTTGTTTCATGCCGAAAAGTTTTGTTCCAGGTTGAATACCTACGCAATACCGAGAATTTGTTTCGTCGAATATTGGAATATTATCGACCGAGTCATTAAAATATTGTCTAAAAACAGTTCAGACTGTCGATTTGTTTCCTCGATTGGCTAAACGTAAATGAATCATTTTTACACGGATTATTAATATTGAGCTATCGCGAGTTTCATTCATTTATTTATTCATACGCCAATCGGCTATATACATTGATTTTACAAAAATAACAGACTTAAATGAATGGATTAGGAAAATTGCACATATATAAAAAAACAATACTAGCATAGTAACAACATGGTATAATCATATAGGGTTGAGGGTAATTTTAATACTGTGATAACAATCTTTTTGCCGCTGATGAGAATGAGACGTATGATTCATCGAAGAAGTTGATATCAACACAGTGGCTATTCACCAGATTGGCAATCCTATTTCTTGGGCCATTGTACACGTAACTTTTTGTGGATTTAGTGGTTTCTAACAATCTACGCACTCTTAGATCCGGCCTAGCAGTGATAATGCCAAATTGTTCCAGGATCTCGGGCGAGTCTATCTGTCCGTTGACAGATTTGTAGAAGAAGGTCAGATCAGACAATTGTCTTCGAGTGATTAGTTTGCTGATTCTAAATCTGTTATATACGGTCTCAATATCTCCTGGTGATCGTGTACGATAGGCGATGCATTTACATAGTTTGCGTTGTATTCTTTCGAGCTGATTGATTAGTTTATTGGTATACGGCGACCAAATGGCAGAACAGTATTCTAAAATCGGTCTCACAAGACTGTCGAATAGTCGTACCAGCGTGTAGACGATTTCTGTGATGTAAACGACGATTTTTGCCAAAGATTTTAGAGTAAGTCAAGTCGCGAATGGAAATTTATAATATTTAAATGCTGGGACCATCAGAAGAGATGTGGGCTTTTAGTGCTCACATTCACACATTCTCCTCGTAATCATAATCATCGAAATTATGTATGTGACTGTACAGTAAAATGTACCGGTTGAGTTTCATAGTACTCAAACACGTACGCGATTTGCACAAACGGTATGTGCATATCATTATTGTAAAAATATGAAAATAATAATTCCACCATCTCTAGTCGAATAAAATTATAAATTCAATAATATTTTAATTAGGGGTGTAACGATACCGATGCCGATATATTTATCAACCGATATCAAATATAATAATTTGAATTAACTTTGCTCTCTTAACAAAAAAATTTCAAAAGTTAACTTCATTTATTGACATTTCTTAATACTATGTTTAATGATAATTATTATTAAAAGAATAATATTGATTTTGGTTTGACACTCTTATTTCTCTTTTCGAGGTGTGGTTTCTGATAAAAATTAAATTCGAATACTTATTTGTCAATAAAAAATATTATCGCGAGTTTTGTGCATAATAGAGAAGAGACACAAACACGGGTAAAAATGTGTAAGTGTAGACTTTATTAGTTATCGGTATCGCCGATTATTTACTGCAATAATCGATATCGTATCGGCAGAATTATGCATCGTTACATCTCTAATTTTAATAAACATTTCATTTAATCTATCGCAAGTATACTCAAGTATTGTTAACAAAGTAATATCTTGCAAAGCAACACACAGCAGGCAACAAATGATATACCTCGACGAGAAACATTGCAGTCATTTTTTAAAATTACATACATATGTAGGTACTATTGTGATCAGCTGTTACTTTGTAGCTTTTCTTTTCTTAAAGGGTTATTAAATTAATTAATTACAGTGTTCAAAATAAAGATTTTGCTTAAGCGTATCAGAATAATCAGAAAGAATGTCGATATTTTTCTGTGTTCATTTTAATGATCTTATTTTCCTGTATAAAATGATAGGTAGGCACAAAAACCCTTACAAACATGGTGAGTATAAAAATGAAAAAATATTAATAATTTCAAACCGCTATGTTTAAATAAAATTTCGTAAATAACAAATATTAATAATAATTATTAACAAAACCAATTTAAAGTATTTTTTTTTGTTTAAAATATTAAAGCAAAAAAAAATATTTTGATTTTTATTTATTTTTTGTTGTTATTTAAATATAAAGGACATAAAAATACAAAATAACATGGAGATTATCAAAATATACTATATACAAAATATTTGCTTCTCTATAAAAGTCAGGGACTCGAGTATAGCGGAGGAGTATAAGTAGTTATTTGGTTATTACAACTTATTTAAATCAATAAGATAATAATTAATAATGTAGTAAAGAAAAAAGTAAACAATGGTGAAATGTAAGTTATAAAATGTATAGTAGAGGCATTTATGATAACCTAATTGCAAAACAATACGATAATTACAAATGCAGTAAAAGAAAAAATGAGACAATGGTAAAATATACATATTACAGATGACATAGGTAAGCATGATTGGATGGAGAAGTCCGAATTTTATCACAAAAACCTTTTTTTTTCATATCATTTCGATTTCGGATAGGCTGAAAGATTGGCGCGATTTAAGTGATTTCGAGTTGCTGTGAATTTGAGTTTAGGTATGTCTAGAACTTGTTGATATAAAATCGCTTCCAATATTTATTTTGAAATTTTGCATTATTTAGATTTTTGTATATGTTACTGGAAAGGATGGTAAAGAAAATTTATGAGGCGAGTGTTGAAGGCGGCAGAAACAGAGGGCGTCCGCAGAAGACCTTGCATAACTAGATAAAGCTAGTATTTGAGGGTGACCCTGTTAGAACCTTCGGCAAGCGAAGAGCGTGTTTGAGAAGATGTATGAAAGTGGACGAAGAAAAAGTGGTGTGCTAGGATAGAAGAGTGCGGCGTTCTATCCTCTCGGCCTACCCCTCTGGGAAACAGTTATGGTTAGTTAGTTACTATTACTTCTGGTACTCGAAAATCTAAAATGTATTATCGTTTGTTAACACTTGAATAAAACTGGTAAACATTAGAAAAAACTTTAAAAAAATATGATTCGTAATTTCAATACTCAGAATCGCGTAAAAATTCTGAAGGATTTATAAACAACTAAAGACATTTATAACAAGTTCTTCAATAACTACAAAATGTTTTTGTGGTAATAACAGTATTAATATAGTTAACAAGGATATACTCTGTATTAATCTTATTTTTAAATATCGACATTTTTCGGAGCCAATGGTCCCTTGATCAGGATTAAAGGTATACTAAAAATTAAAAATCAAAGTACTAATTTTTAGTATAGTTTCAGGATACAACCAGATGAAGGGACCATTGGCCCCGAAACATGTTGGTATTTCAACAAATTACTGGTTAATACAAAGTATATTGTCGTTTCATTTATAATATATAGGTTTATTTAGACATCGGTCAAATATTGCAAAAAGTGAAATTATTGCCACAACGATATTAATTATTTTTTTTATAATATTGTTTTAAATGTAAATGTTATTTTTTTATTATCACTACCCGCGACTGCTGTAATAGCTAATAACTATATAGATAAGTTATTACCTACTAAAAATAAATTATTAGTTAATATTTATGTTCATAGCTAAGGTATCGACAGAATTAATATTTATATATAACACTGGACGAAGAACAAGTAGACGTATTTTTATTTTTTCGTTATACTAGCGACTGATTACAAAAGCAACTTTAAAAAAAAATCTTGGTTGTGTTTATTATTTAACCTAGAACATGGCGGCTAAAATCAAAATTGTAACATTAAATTTGTAAAGCATCACGCGTATTCATTTGCCAGCTATGAATTAATCATATAAAAATACATAATTTGTATAAAAATTGCTTATTAAATAAAAATCGCAACACTGTTTATTTACTTATCTCATTCATTCATGACGGATATTTTGAAATTTTTGTAGATACTGAATCAAAGATAAGTTATTTTATTCTGTTTTTTTATTCATGACGATATTTTATTTTCTTTGGATTATAGTCATCAAGATATGTGTTATCAATATAACGTTTTCATAACACAACGTCATCTTCTTCCCTCAATAATTATATTTCTGAAGTGCGTGTAATCATTGGCTCCTTCGATTTTCAACGGTGTCTATAATGGTCCACTTTTCTTGCACTAACATCAGAATATCTTTTGCAATTCTCTCAGTCGAGTTTATTCTTTCCATGCTTCTATTACATCATATATTTCTAATCCATTTCTCTCTCTGTTTGGTTAACTGTGTAGGTTTCACGTAGAGTGCCAATCTTCTGTAGGTTTATTTTGCAAAACCTACGATTGTTTTAATGAATTCGCTTTTTGTTTATTTGTAGTTTAGTATAATAAATGGATATAACTTGATAGCTGCGCGAATTATTTCACAATTTCAAAAGAACAGAATGATTTATTTGATTATGTCTTTCATGATGTTTGTGTATTCAAAACGATGATAGGCGCGTTTCTTTTTTATTTATCGTAAATTATTTTATTTACAGATATGCTGTTGTGCTATCAATATTTATTCTGTTATACAATACAATTCGCATATGCTTTTAAACCTGTGCAAATTGGAAGCTAGTTTCGTAATTTTTTTTTTAATCAGGCTATGGATATATCAAAGTCATGTTTTGAGTTGAGAGTATTCCGGAATTGATATGATTAAAATGAATTATTTCACCATTTTAAAAACATAACTCATCAAAGAAGAAGCGTGATTGAGAATCTTCTATTCAATACCGAAACATTTTTTTCATAACTAATAAAAACATATATAGTGGTCCAATATGAGGCCCACTTACTTAGGAAACTTAGTCACTCTTTTGTCTCTCTCAAACACCATTACTTTCAACTTGCTTACATTAATCAGAAGTTCACTATCATGCATACATCGGATATCCTGGTCATCGTTAGGGAATGCAATCCCGATCCCGCGAGATCTCGGGGCATTTTACGAGATCAATCCCGAACCGAAAAATCAGACGAGATTATCGGGATTGATCAACATTTTTTTATGTTTTGTATGTTTAATTGTGTATGTCTATACAGCTTTTAGTAAGTACTTAAAACTTATATGTTCATGTCATATTCAAATAATGAAAATAGCTTTGAATAATATTTGCTGTATTTCATCAACCTAATATAGTAATAAAAACTACTACTAAATCTACTGCATTGACTGATTGATGCTTGAAAAACGCCTACAAAAACTTTAATGCGATGATTAATAATGAACATTTTATTAAAATTCCTGATATAAAAATGCAAGGCGTAGTCGTTAATTCAGCTCTATAAACAAAAAAAAAAACACAAAACTATTCGAGATCCCGATCCGTAGGGATCCCGAAAGGGCAATCCTGACTCGGGATTGCATTCCCTATAGTCATCATGCATTGCAGATCTGTTTCACTATTAGCTACTAGCACTGCGTCATCCTTAAGTAGTAGGCAACATTGCCTTGAATTCGTCCGTTCTCGCTTCTACTTCTAGTTCTTTCAGTTATTTCATAAAGTTGTCCATGTACAAGTTGAAATGTACTCGTGTAGTACGGACCTATTCAGTTTTTAATAGTGTTTGATCTCTGATCTTGTCGCTATAACGATGGAAATAATGGAATTGAAATAAAAGTATACGAAGTAGGCGTCTATTTTTGAGCATTTGAATCTAATAAATATTGAGTATAGAGTACGTTTGAATAATTTTTTGTATATTATCAATTTGCCTGTTGAATTTAGATATTTACGATATAGAGTAAAAGCATTTTTTAAAATAATTATTATTATTTACGTAATAAACGAATTTTAGAATCTACACAATGCTTTTGAGTTGTGACATTGTTCGGCCGTATTCTGAAAATAACAAGATCGTTATTTTGGTGCTTGTTACCCCAAAACTCAAAAATAGACGTGACGTAGATTTACGTGAGACACATAATAGACAGGACGAATTAATTTATGTCCGTATAATTGCTTCATTAATTTACATTTCTGACATTTGCAATTTTAGATGAGACCATTGGAAAGTAGTGAATCTACATCCTATAATTAGTATAATATGTTGTTTGAGAGGAACGTGGAGTAAAAGGAATTCATAAATAATTGTCATTAAAAACCCAAGACAGGAAGCAGAAATTGCATCATGCGTTTTTATGTCTACATATACGATGCTGCAATATCACTTTTCAATACCCAACACTTGTGCTATAATGGCATATAAATAATTTTAAATTTTGATCATCATCACTCTTGGCACTACAACCCTTGGTGGGTCTTGGCCTCCTCAATAATCTTCCTCCACTCATCTCGTTTTAGTTAAATTTTGATAGGTACCTACAACATTATTTTCTTACACATACATGGATTGCAATATTGCCTCCACGATATCTGGATGTTCTTAAAAAATATCTGTTTATTTGATGTCGAAGCGATATGATATTTATATCGTCACAGTGTCATTGAAGTCTGGAGTTTTAATTAAAATAAAAGTTTTTGATACATAGTATATAAAATAAGTAGTAATATTATTTTAAATGTTGTTAAAAATCAGTTTATTTTACATATATCTACTAATTTTTTCATCCAAAGAGTATTAGTATTAAACTAAAGCCAATATTTTCGTGACAATGATATAAATCTTGACGTTTCTCTATTTTTGAGTGTTCTATGAGGGGTAATAATCACCATATAACAATCTTGTTATAGTATAGGTAGTTCAGATTATAATGATTTAAATACTGATAACATATTTAGATGTCTTATAAAAATAAGTGCTACATAAAGATACTAAATGGAATAAAGTGTTTTAATTATTATATTTAAAAAATTACGCACACCGATATTTATTACACATTTACCAATAAAATTAAATGATCGTTAATATATTTAATGAGATGTATTGATTAATATTTAAGAAAAATTATTCTTTTTACTTTATAAAAATTACGACACTCAAGAGCAGGAGTTTTATGGTTTTGTTTATCCATTAACTGAAGGAAATCTTCCACATATGCTATAAATAAATGCAGCATATTGTAAAATTTTACACTGATTGGGTTATATCATGACTGACTGAATTACAATTATCAGACAATGATTTTATTTTCATGGATTCATTAAAAAATCCCCGTGTGTTGCGAGTTGTGAGTACACGCAACTGCAATGGTAATATCAAAAGATTAAGAAATTAAAATATTCGTTAGTTTGAGAGCGATTAATACTCATTCTTTTAAAAATATATTGAATCTCAGTAATACGCTGGAATTAATCAATTCATAGTAAATTTATTTTTTATTTTTTATAATATGTTGCCGATTTAGTTTACTAGGTATCAACCTGTATTTTGCCGAAATTCTAAATAGTCAAAATAATGTATAATGTTTTTCAGTTCACTGTCTACAAATCGGCTTTAATGAGACACACGATTATTAAATGCTTAATACGTATACATTGCTACTAGTAACCTACCTTGCTAGTTATATAGAAATACCTGTTCTGAGATAGGTAGTCTTTGTTGTTCATTAAAATAATTATTTCATTTACATGTACGTTCAGTAAAAAATGTTTGTTTGGTTATTTAAAAAAAAAAGATAAAAACCTGGTAAAAAAATCTTTTGTCAATGTTTGCAAGCTTTTTATCATTTTATTTGAATTGTATATATAAGTAACTGTAAGTTAAATTTTTTTCCAAAAAATGAGACAGAAATTTTTAAAAAAAACATGAGAACTTTGATATTGCATATCTCCATAATTGATATTACATCATGGTTGATTGAAAAAATTCGTCTCATTATCAAGGCAGGAATATATCTGTTGATCTAAGAATAGTTAATAGAATTAAAAAATTATCTCTCAGCGAATGAATGAGGAAAGAATGGTAAGAAAGATATAATATGACGCAAGTGTTGACGGCGCCAGAAAGAGATGCGACCGCGAAAGACGTGGCTTGACCAGATTAAAGAAATACTAGAAGATGGTCATGTTAAGAGCCTCAACTATCGTTGAGCTTGCATGCGAAGGTGTATGAATTTGGATGAAGCGAGAGTTGTGTGTC
Source organism: Agrypnia vestita (assembly GCA_016648135.1). Taxonomy (NCBI): domain Eukaryota; kingdom Metazoa; phylum Arthropoda; class Insecta; order Trichoptera; family Phryganeidae; genus Agrypnia; species Agrypnia vestita. The sequence goes on along the minus strand of JADDOH010014897.1, from coordinate 24,207 downwards.
AGGACAGATCATAATTATTTAGGAACACTGCTGAAAGATATTGTGTTTGAATGCTAAGTTTGTGGAAAATGTTTTTTTATGGTTCAAAATCAAATTTGACAAATTTATCTGATTCATATAAAGATATAAATGATTGACAATGGATTCCCTCAATCCTTAAATGTAGTAGTGAAAAATGAACTCTGAAAAATGAAGCTCCGGACGACACCGCTTAGTATGGTAAGATATATGCTGGGAAACACTAGGAGAGAAAGAAAAAGAAACAGGTGGGTTAGGTAGAACGCAGATCAAGGTAAATAATGTTATTGTCACTGGTAAAATGGTTAACAGAAATGGCTGGCTCATATTTTGAGGCCGTAGAAATAATCAATGGGCAAAGAATATTCTTGAACGCGGGAAAAAAATGACGCAGAGGATGCCTGCAGCATCGATGAGCCGATATTGTAGGAGCAGTGGGAGTGACACGGCAAAAGCTGGCGAAGACCGAAGAGAATGGCAGCGGCTGAAGGAGATCTTTATTCAGCAGCGAATCGACACTTGTTGATGATGAAAAAAAATCGAGAAATCACACGAATTGAGAAATTGCGACAGTGGAATATGTTCATTGATATTTGAATGGTTGAGTATTAAAATATGTATATCTAACCACCATTTCTGTTTTTTTTTTAATTTGATTTTCACTGTTTTCTCTAAGCTCTGATGTTATTGCTTGTTGAAAATCAGCTTATTCAAGTTATAAACAAGATGTGAAATGGTTCCTTTGATTTGCAAAAAAAAGTAGTTCATGGAGGTTGTTTTGATTCTCGACCATTTATTTTACTATCACTGAATAGGTAAGTGTGAAATATTTCGCCATATTCTAAAAATAACAAGATTGTTATTTTGGTGATTGTTTTTACCAGCACTCAAAAATAGACAAGATGACGTATTTATTTACGGCCGCGTAATTGCTTAATTAATTTACATTTCCGACTTTTGCAATTTTAGATGAGACCTTTGGAAAGTAGTCGTGAATCTACAATGTCTAATTAATTTAATAAATAATAAATTAATAATTATTAAGAATCCAAGACAGGAAGCAGAAATTGCATCCTGTGTTTTTATGTCTACATATACGGTGCAATATAAATTTTCGACACCCAACAATTTGTGCAGTAATGGCATATAAACCAATTTAAATTAAAAAAGGTATATTAGTATTTTGGGTTACATATATGGATTGCAATGTTGGACCTCCACGATCTCTGGGTATTCTTAAAAAAGACTTCTTTATTTGATATCGAAGCAGTATTCATACTATCACGCAAACCAGTTGTGCCTAAAATATAAGTTTTTGATGCACATTGTATAAAATAAGTACCTACAAATATTATTTTAAATTTGGTAGAAATCAGTTTGTTATACATACATACATCTACTAATTTCTTCATTTAAAGATTCAAATATTAATTTAAAGCCAGTATGTTCGACACAACGATATTAAATATTGACATTTGACGTTTCTCTATTTTTGAATGTTGGGGTAACAAACACCAAATAACGATGTGTTGTGACAACACATCAGCCTTTAATGATAGGCCCCGCAACGGGATCCGAAACGTCGGCCAGAGAGGAAAACCTGGAACATTTTTTACCACGTAACAATCTTGTTATTTTCACAATACGCCCGTTCGTCAGTCAATTATGATTATTAGTCAGTTTCATGTACCGTGGATATTCAGAAGGATGATTTTATTGATTGAAAATCAGTGTACAGTAGCCGGCAAACATCTTGAAAATTCTCGGCGTAGTGGGGGGAAGTGGAACGAGACCCAAAATTTGTCTTCTGCGCAATCCCCCACCACGCCAAAAATTTCCAAGACGTTTGCCGGCAACTGTAGGTACCCAGCTACATCGAATCTTGAAAGTCGGCTTCACGTAATGAAGGCTACTGGAGATCTCGAAGCAGGTTTTTTGAAAATTCTAATTTAAATGAATTGCCCTTAAGCCTCCCTTCATAAAAACAAATGCGCCATGAAGACAGAAACGACCGCTAGCCGCAGCCGTTCAGGATTTAGATACGCGCCATTTAATATCTCTGTTTACATACATTTATAAGAGACGGTTTGTAACGTCGGCGCACAGTGTCTCGCGGACCTCGAGAGATTCCAAAAAATATGACTTTAAATTATAGACACCGCTGGCTTAGCGTTATTAAAGGAACTGATTACTCCAGGCCTGCAGGCAGAAATCTCTGGTTTGAAGAATGCGGCCCACGCTTGGGACGCGGACACGTTTCAATTTACCCGCACCACCTCGTAAAAACGCGCATAAAAAGCGAAGATCGAGCCGCGTTCCCTCGCAAACGGCTCGGCCTTTTCACTCCGTCCCCGCTCGGCCGAGAGACGACTCGAAGAGACATCGAGTACCTCCACTTCGCTTCCTCAAACTTGAAAGTTGTCTTACAAACATTTTTGTTTTATTTCGGATAAACTTTGTACGCGTCTCGGAGACGTGGTCGCGAGGAGGCTTTTTTTTTCCGTGCGTCAAAAAGGTTTAAACGGTTCGTCTTTAAGGACGGCCGCGTTGTAAAAAGATGGGGTTTTTATCGCCGAAGACGGTGTTTAATTAATTTCTGAATATTGTTATTCCGCGGCGAGACACGCTCAAGTGGGACTCGTTCTTTATATTTTTCTTTTCGGGGGTCTAATAATATTTACGCCGCATCCAAATAGTCACACAAAAATGTCTGCCCTCGAATAAATGAGATACACAATGTTGACTTATTTTTACAGGAGCTTAAAAAATCTTTGGCCGTCTCTCTTACGCATATACTGACACTTGTATAGAGAGAAGTATTTTTGGAAACATTTTTGATGAAAAAATATTGTACTCGCAACGTACGCACATATACCTAATGCCATTATAAAAAATCAAGTTATTTTTGGAATATTCAATTTAATTTTAATGTAAAATAACTTAAATTATTATTAAATGTAAAGTTTTGTATACAACCAATATTTATTGAATTATCAACATGTTTCGGGTAATCCTATTATATTTGTGTGTATAATTTCTAAAATCTTATTAATATTAAAATAATGGTTTGTTTCCAAAAGTTGATTAAGAAATTCAGAAATGATATTAAATATTTAATTAATAATACGTATTATATTTATTTATTGATTTATTTATCTTCACCTTGATACATGTCGTAGAAAAAGGAGCCACTTATCTCACTAGGAAGTACGTATGCCGAGATGAGAAGCCAACAATATAGTGAGAACAAGATAATATAAATATAAAAGAAAATATTACATAACTTTAAAATTAATCATTTGATTGAGGATACAAATATAAATTTTGGATAGTAAAATCAGGAGATATTATACATATAGTACAAAAGCAATAGAGAAAGAAAAAATAATATAGGTATGTAAATAATCATATATATGGATAGTAACAACATGTAGATATAATTGAATACCAAAGCAATAGCAAATTTAAAAAGATTATATGTATATATAAAAAAATTATATGAATATTCGCATATATTAAATAATGATAAAAATACAGTTTAATGAGCAATAAATTACTTATGACCTGTTTTCGGCAGTTGGGTATATGTGCAAATGTAGGTGACAATAATTCATTCACGAATAGTGTTGTGGAGAAATGGTAAAAGAAGTATAGTTAAAGAACATAGAATCAAAGTTAGATAAATTAGGTATTTTAGATATTAGAAAAGTGTTAATAGCAAATTAAATATTATAAACAACCAAACCCTTTTTGCAAATAATAACTCTTTAAATTTATTTTCGTATACGTTAATTAGTTATTGAACTCACATACACATGTTTTTTGTTTTTGTTGATATATAAACCTCAAATTTAAATTTTAGTATAGTTTGTATCCTGATGAAGGGACCATTGCCCCCGAAACATGTTGGTAATTCAATAAATAGTGGTTTTATGCAAAGTAATTTCTTGTTGTTACGTCATCAAGTAGTACAAAATCAGATATATGTGTCATGTTAGCACGAAAGATATTTCATAATTTGTGAAATTATCCTGAACAATGATAACACATCTTAAACTGAGAATTTACTAATTTTGTAATCAACACGTGTATATTAATAGTTTTGGTACTTTTACAATTCGAGAGGTGACGACAGAAAATTAAAATGATTTTAATTTGAATAAGCGACCAGCTAAAACTGAAGACACGTGCGAAACAACTCACGTCCACTATTTACTATACAGAACATTATTAACTATGGTGAGAGAAGTGAAACAAAGAAGTAGCAGATAAACCATGGTTAGAGACTTGTTTCGCCTAGTATTTCGTGACCTATCTATTTTACTTTAGGTTGAAAATTTAGTACCTAGGTAGGTGCAACCAACAATGTTTTCATGGTAATCATATATACAGGTGTCCCGTATCTCGACGTTAAGCCAAAATCGGGTGATTTAGAAATCGGATGAATTTATAATAGTTATCAGAAAAATATTTAAAAAGATCTAAGTCATGTGTTTTAAAAATTATAAGCATTTAAAAAAAAATCTACACCCTGTGACGGTCTTTTCACTCCTGTTGCTACAAATCTTTATTTTTTTTTATTATTAGTATGTAATCCTGAATAATGTTTCTGTAAACTTTTGTCCAAAATTCAAAGCCAACTGTTCCAGCTTGGAAGCAAATGTCACTTTTTGACCAACCCAAGTATTCAAAATCAACACTTTGCCCAGTTTTAATTGACTGTTTTTTTATTTTTTTAAATATTTTTCTGATAGGTACCTACACATTATAATTTGGCCTATCACCCGATTTCGGCTTGACGTCGAGATACGTACGGGACACCCTGTATAAAATATTATTTGTTTGTTTGTTTGTACAAGCGATATTATCCTCACATCTCTGACAGCAATGAATTTTCATAAAAAAAATATATCATAATTGATTGTTATGACATGATGATAAATACAACACAAATTAAATTTTTCTTGCATTAGCGTGGTTTACAGTAATAGATCGTCTAAACCATAGATTTTTACAAAAACAGGTTATTTGATTGGTTTAAAACGCGAAACTCTATGCGTTAAACGAACTATAAACCAAGTTGATGCAACCAGCCCTTAGTAATATTTTAGTAGTACAAACGCTTAACTTGATATGACTCTTGGGAAGAATTAGAAGATATATCAGAACAGAATCGTAAAAATATACATAACGCAATATTTGTCCCCCACAACAAACTGCAGCAATTTACTATTTCTGACTAATGAAGAAGAATTGGAAAAAATAACAATACTCCAAAATATAGCATTAAGAATATTATACTAAAAAGAAATCGATACGCAATCAAAGTGATGCTAGAAAGGTTACAAATAATGATGTATAGGCAAATAATAAAATTTAATTTATTTATATTTACACAACCTCTTTTGAATTCTTAAGAAAAATAAAAAAACAACATGAACATGACCACTACACAAGAAGAAAAGATGAAATAAGATTACCTTTCAGAAAGAAAGAAAAGAGATCGCAAAATTCGATCACGCTCAGTGGAATGAAATTGTATATTAAACTACCGGGGGACATTAGGGGTGAAGATAATAATATATGCAACAACTTTTAAGGGGGAGCTTAAGAAATATGTGATGCTTTCACTTGACTAAAATTTAAAATAATTATATATAATTCTGTTCATACTAGGAAATATAAATTATGTTATTACCTACTATAAAAAAAGGAAAAAAATTATGTCTTAATATTGAAGGAGACCTAAAAGAAAATAAAGAAAAATAAATAGAAGAATAAAATAAATTACAATTATTTAAATTACAATTAATTAAGAGTAGCTTGTTGGTATAATGGTATAACGACTTTCGCATTATGATTCAGTGGTTTGAAAATAGTAAGAATATTGAACATTTTTTAAATTACTTTTTTTATACTTTGGTAGAAAGCAATAACTTTGTGGTTTGACATATTAAAATAAATAAAAACACTTTTCTTTGTATTAAACCACGATTTATTATTGTGCCAACCGGTTTGGCTTAAACTTAAGTTTCATCAGGGCAACTTAATAACTGCCAACTGCAACTTAATAAGTTGCCCTGATGAAGCTTAAGTTTAAGCGAAACCGGTTGGCACAATAATAAATCGTGGTTTAATACAAAGAAAAGTATTTTTTATTATTTTTAAATTTATTACTACGCATGTTTGAATATTTAGTAATCGTTTGAAAGTCCATGTTCCAAGATTTTCTTTTAATGTTTCAACAGGCTAAGAGGCCCAATTCCGGAAGATTGATATAGATACCTACACGGTCATTTATATTGAAAGGGTAAGATGGAGTTTTGACCTTAAAATAGATGGAAATTTTTGCTATGTAAAAATATAGATATCTATTTAAAAAATATATATATAATAATAATCAACCTTTCAGAGACTAAGAAAACTATTAAGATAACATGATGTCAAATATATCACCCACTGCTCTATACATATTAATTTGTTGTCCGACATTTAATACACTTATATATATTAAAAAAAAAAAAGTTAATGATTACATATATTTTATAAGAATATTTCCCAATTTGAACACACAGATTATTTCTATGTAGAGATATTCCGAACGACAGTAAATAAAGTGCCGACAGCCAACGGCCGTTGAACGGATAGGGCACGAGAAGAAGAAGAAGACGCAGCTCAGGGCCAAGCAGCAGCAGTCGGCGACAGTCGATTGATTTCCGCTGCTGAACAAGAAAGTAACCTAAAAACGGAACAAAGTGAGAATCACACAATCGCCCGAGAATAGTTAATGGCTGTTTCCTCGCCCAAGTTCTTTGATGTTTTATTCAGTTATCCTTGAATTAGTAATTCGACCTTGGGAGTTCTCCATTTCTTTAATTTATTTAGCCGATTTATAGCACCAAGTGTCACAAGTTTTCCGAATCCGCAACATTTATTCCAAACATAGTAAATTATTCTCGGATTAGGTACTTCGGTTATTCTTAGATGGGTACTCCGGTTATTATTAGGTAAAATAAGTCACAGAAATTTGGTTTAAATATTTGATTTAGGTATTCTTCGCTAAATATTAAGGGCCTGGTTTTATGTAAGTACATGCATAGGGACGGACTGTAAAATTAAAAACTTCAGTAATTAACGAGTTTTTTTGTTGTAAAATTGAAAACATAAAATATTAAAGATTATAAAATATAAATTACATTTTACAATCCTTACTACACGTAAAATTATAATTATTAAACAATACTTTTATTTCAAAAATATAAATAAATTTTTATATATTTTAGAAATTGAATATTCTTCATGAAAATAATCAAAATAATCATAACTTATCAGCTTTTTTGTTAAAAAAACATAATTCGTCGAAAATTTGACTAACTGCAACCTATTTTTTTTTACTAAGTACTCGGCTAAAAGCTCTCTCAGATTCTACACTTATTATTTAAGTGGTCATTAAGAATTCATACTCCATTTGTACACTTAGTTGCTTACTTACTTACTTATCATCACGCTGATTCTCCATTCCATAAGCAGAGAGACACTAAACTCTCACCTCATCCACATTCATACATCTTCGCGTCCAAGCTCAACAATTGTTGAGGCTCCTAATAGGATAATATTCCAGTATCTGGTCAATCTGGTCATACCGCGTCTTCCGCGATATATTTCTCTTTCTGGCGTTGTCAAAACTCGCGTCATGTATCTTTCTTACAATTTTTTTCATGTTCATTCGCTCAACACGCCTAAACCATCTGAGCGACCCTATTTTAATTCTATTAACTATGATACGTTCAGCTTTACATTCTTTCATAATATCTTCATTCTTTACTCTACCATAAACCACACGTACGTACGTCCAAGTGATCTCACCTGCACTGAATTCAGACTACTTCAATTTCTCTTTTGCCAGTTCCAAGCTTCATTGCTATACATGAGTGTTGGTATTCAGAATTCCAACGTGTACTGTTTGTCTTGCTTCGGTTAATATATTTCTATTGGAAAGCTAACCTTATCTTTTCAGCCTTACTTCTTCTATCGAACATTTTTCCCAAATACACAATTCATCTATTTATTTCACACGTTCATTGCCTACTAGTATTTCACACGTTGTCTCACTTTCCTCCTTCTTGAATACCGTCACTTTTGGCTTGTTGACGTTCATAATAAGGTCACTTTCCTTGCATAAATCATACATCCTACATTCTAGACTCTGTAAGTCTTGTTCGCTATTTGCCATTCGCTATTTCTGAATAGTTAAAAAAAACGCATTCAATAAAATATGATATATCTAATGATAAACGTAAAACCTCTCTTTAATAAAAATATGCAGTTGCAAACTTAAAATGATTGATTTAAAATTAATTGAAATATCGTTCAAGTACCTTTAACACATTGTACAAATTTATCGGGCTTTTCTATGCCTTTAATATAATATAAATAACCCATCACCGTAATATAATAAATACATTTTGAATAAATCTAATTACCCGGAACTACGGAAAGCAGTATAATTTTTAAGTATGAACATACGTAATTTGAAAAACCATTAACTAAAATACAGTAATGTATGTACGGTGAATTTGAATTTTCAATAATTAATAATTGTATTAGGTTAGTCCAGTAGCTATTAATTACCTACATCATAAATAATATAGTCAGTTAATTTGGTGATTCGTTTATGTTGAAAATAGTGGCTGCACATTAGTGCATATAAATTCAATCGCTGCATTCATTCACAATCATTAGGATGTGATTTGAAACAATTGAGCGTAATGTTTGTTTGTGAGAAACAATTGATCGTTTTTAACACGCGAATTTTTTTTTATCATTCTGAATTATTTAAATTATTTTGAAGATGGTGGGTGTCATAAAGAATCTCACGAAATGGGAATATGACATTTTAAAATCATAATAAACTTGGTATACTTATTGAGCTGGTATCTCAATTTTGAGTCTTTTAGTTTTTACAATTCAGGAGCACCGCACACTGATTATTATTACTGAATGACAGATGTTTTTGCTCAGTTGCATTATTTATAGTTGTCCTAAATGCATTTAATATACTGCACCAAAAGTTTTTTTAAATAATTATTGATATCGTAGGAACAATGCTTATAATATAAATATGTACTATAATAATCAGTTTTTAGTAGAAATTAGGTTCATTCAGAACGATCTACAGAGAGATATTAATTTTATTATTGGAAATGTTTTATTGACATGTTTATTCTTTTAAACATTTTATTTTTATTTAAAATTTAAGGCGATACCCATTTCTTCGCACTTGAAATTGAAATTCTCAATTAAAAGAGGGATACATTATTTACCTATTTAATTAATTAATTATGTATCTATGTATAAACTAACCAACTAACTAACTAACCATCACGCCGTTTTCCCGAAGGGGTAGGCAGAGAGGATTGAATGACACACTCTTCTATCCTGGCACACCACTTTTGCTTCGGCCACATTCTCATTCTCATACAAGTTCTACGGTTGTTGCCGCTTTTAACGGGGCCATCCTCAAACACTTGTTGTATCTGATCGTGCTAGGTCTTTCGCGGACGCCCTCTATTCCTGTTGCCTTCAACACTCGCCTCATATATTTTCTTAACCATCCTTTCCTCGTTCATGCGTTCCACATGACCAAACCCTCTCAGCACTCTTCTTTATTCTTCTTCTTTATTCTATCTACCACACTGCAGCCAGCATTGCATTCACGTATTATTGGTCATTCCTTACTCTATCGACCATCTATGTACAAAGTTATATCTTTTAAGATATCCCCAGTATTTTGCACTTGCACTGTAAATATTTTTTGTTCTTTTTTTCATTACAGTCGAACCATTTTATTGTACGTTCCCCGATCGAATATTAGTAGGGTTTTGCCGGGTGCATCCGATGGTAAAGTGACATATTTCGGTAGTTACAAGAGCACCCGATGAACGAGGGGCAGACAAAGGTCCGTAGTCGGTAGCTATTTTATTAGGGGCGGTAAAGCGACCACTTGTGAAAGCGGGGTTGTTGGGGGCTACAAGACGTGCAATATAATACGAAAGTTTTAATGACCCAAATTTTTTGACCCACATGGTATTTTTCTGGGAACTTGTTTTTGCTGCAAGTTGTACAGCAAGCGGTAGCTATTGTAAACCCACTGAAGATTTAAAAAATAATAAAATTTTGAAATTTCAAAACATACCCATATTTTTTGCTAATTATTTCCAAAAAAAAAGATGTAATTTTTCACCGGATGAAGTTTGCTTAACCGATTGTTACATGTCGGAATAATTTTATTTTTAAATTATTTGGTAGCCGCCATCTGCAGTCATCAGACAGTTGATAATATTTTTTTACAAATTTATATGGGTAAGTATCTATTAGGGTGTGACAAAATAGAGAAAACAGACAACAAAATATCAAACATACATAAATTCATTCAGATCAAAGGTGTAGGAGAATCCTGCTTCGGTAAACCCTCTCAGAGACATCTTCTTCTTCATGTGCCCTGTCGGGTCCCCCCGATGCCGGCGATCATCTGGGAGAAAGTTTCCCTGTCCAGGGCAGTGCGGAACAGCTCTTCCACGCTTCTTATCCCGGTCCACTCTCGGATGTTTCGAAGCCAGGAATGCCGCCTCCTTCCGACCCCTCTGCGACCCTCAATCTTCTCCTCCATGACGAGCTGAAGGATGGAGTATTTTTCGCCTCTCATTATATGACCAAAATATGAAATTTTGCGGAGCTTTACTATGTTAAGTAACTGTCTGTTTGTATTTGCTCTACGTAAAACTTCAACATTACTAGTCATGTCAGTCCAAGATATCCTTATCATTTTACGATGTATCCACATTTCGAACGCCTCTAGGCGATTTAGAGTAGTCACCTTCAGCGTCCATGCTTCAACACCGTAAAGTAGAACTGACCATACATAGCATTTGATCAATCTCTGTCTGAGCTTCAAGTTTAAGTCGTCATTACAGAGTAGACTTTTCATCTTATTAAAAGATGCACGGGCTATCTCTATTCAGCATTTGATCTCCGTATCAGGGTCCAGATTGTCAGTAATAATACTGCCCAAATACTTAAACTATTTTACTCTCTCAATGTTGACACCCTTCAATTGGACATGGAACAGATCAATGCCTAGAGTAATATTGTTCATAGTAATACAGCAGTAGACCTTCCAACATATTACAACAGGCATAACCTTAGAGTATATGGATTGTATATACTCTAAGGGCATAACCATTGGCAGGTTGGTGCTGTATAATGGAATGTGAAACAATCAATGCTGACGCTTTTTAAGGTGATTATTAGGAACATGCAAACCAATGCTCCGCATAATTTCAGGATTATCGATCATACATCATGCGTAATCAGATACACATTCCTTCTAGTCTCTAAACCATTGTAGCCAAACATACTCCGGAGAAACTCGGTTGGGTAAAGTCAAATATTTACTAAAATAATGTTTATATAATATAATATACAGCAAAAATATATTGCAAAATCTAAAATTAAGGAATTTTAAATATATTTTTAACACAAAGAGTTGGTTGTACGATCGTGAGTTTACTCGCTCAAAAGTTTAGTTACAAGAAAAGCCGACTGCCTCTCAACTGGTGCTGCGTTCGGACTGCTTTAGAGCTGACGCCGTTCTTATCTCGGGGCTATTACAAAATGGAAGCTCCTTCTAATACGACCGCGGTGAATCTGCTGAAAACTAATTGTGTCTTAATACTTACTCGGCAAGTTGCGACTTTTAATAAAGTATTGCGCTATTTGAGCATTTGTACGTATGAATGCGAGAATTTATGTTTAAAGTATGACATTCGATCGAGTTGCTCAGAAGCATATCGTAGTGTTAATAGTTTTCATATAAATATAATTTTTTGAATGTAAAATATTTAGACCGATAATGCCTGCATATAAGGCGAAACGCGTCTCACAAAAATTAAGTGAAACTAAAAAAAGTAACCCATAAAAACCAAGTTTTTATTTTACTCCCTTTCTTTGTAAAATATAACAACAATTAAAGATGAATTAAAACATATAACATAACACTAAACTTACAGTAATTTAATATATTTCTAAAATGTCATATGTTTTGAGGTTTGATAAGACATTTCGTGCTTTGAAGATTAAATTCTAAAAACATTTGTCAGTCAATTTAGATTTTCGACATTCGTAGTGAAGTACCTATTATGCATACCGACGGTGTAATTCAAATTTAGAAAATATTCCGGGCCGCTGTAATCAAACTTTTCTAATGATTCCAATTTGAAAAAAAACAATAAAATTTCTAAAAATCCGAAATTATACTATAATTATGAATTTTTTTAACGAAAATTTTATAGATCTGCTTGATCGTCGCCACGAGTCTACTTGCCAAGTTTCAGCTCGATTGGATCGCGGGAAAAGGGTCAAAAATCGATCCAAAGTTTTTGTTGACGGCAAGCAAGCACACGCCACGAGTTAATATAAAGGGAGTAAAAAACAGTGTATTTTTATTTTCACGTGTATGATTATGGAGTTCTATAAACTTACCTCTGAAACAAGTAAAGAAATTCTGCGAGCGAAAGGAACAATTGAATAAGTAAAATAATGCAGGTTTTCAGGAGCCAAAAGAAAATTTTGGAATTTTGTTTTGTATATGAAGTACCTCTTAAAGCCTTTGTTATTTTTATCTAATTTTTGCACCAGTGCAGTGGTTTTATTTTTTTGCAAAAGAACGTTCAACCAAGTTGACTAATGTCGTTGTTTATTGTCAAATTCTTAAAATAATTAATCATGTCATTTGTCCTTTATAAAAAATAAAAAAAACAGTCGCATTTTCCTTGCTAGACATGTACATATATAAAGAACAACTCTGCATACTTGACTCAAAACTCGATTTTATTCACTCATTTGGACTCTTGGGTGAGTTCTTGACATTCTTTTAGCAATTAAACAACGGATACAATTGTGGATACTGGTTACTGGTCGCTTGCCTAATATATATATGTATTTTTGACAAGGAAAAATTTCACAAGAAAGTCACGGAGATGTTACCTGGATGCGAAAGCTGCATATTATGTCACAATAACAACCAACGAAGAAGAAAATGACGCAAAATACAACATTTTTGAAGAGATATAATAGAAGACCCCATTGCAAGAAGTTGTTAACTAACATTCAAGTCGTTTAGAGATAATTAGACATTTGCATTTCGCCTTTGAAAAATATGTTTTATTGCTAATTCAAGATTAATTTGTATTGATTTATGTCATTAAATATCAAAAAAGTACTTACAAAGTAAAAAAAATGCATTTATGCACAAAAAATAAAAATATACAAATTTTCCCTAAAAAAATGTAGTTATCAACAATTTTTTCGCCTCTAGAATTCATTTTTAATAGAATAACACCTTTTTAAAATTGGTAAAACACGAACATCAAACAACCCTTCAAATGCTATCCGTTTTTACCATCCATTACCCAAAATTACAAAATACCTGGCATGCCAATTAATAATACAAAACATGGTATGTACCTACCATTTAAAATGATTGAAATATAATATATAAATACATATTATATTAGTTTTCAAATAAAAACAAATATATGAAAGTACCTACTGCCAGAGTAAAATTTATGCTAACCATAAATATTCCAATTAAATTAAAAGGCAAGAACGTGTTAATTTTAGAATGATGGCATGAACATGCTATTATTGAAGATAACATGTTCTTCCCATTAGTAACTGATTTGGTTTTTATGAAAAAGTGTAGTTAGCATGTTCATCCCTATGATTTGAACATGTTCTAATTATTTTTAAGTTCTGAACGTATTTCCAATGGAAAGAGCGTACAATATTTAGTTCAGACGGCTTATTAACTCACTTTTGACAAAAATGTTAGTTAACTTCTTGCCATGGGGTCTTCAATATTACCCAGGGCTTCGTTGTGGCCCTGCCGCTCGACCTCAGCAGTGGTCCCATTCTAAGTTCTGCGCGTCGGGGCGAGGATTTGTTCCGTTATCAACCTGCGCTGCTAACTTTAATGGAGTAATCGGTTTAATAGTTATGCATGCCCATCGCATCCGTGCACTAATAATGGTCGCTGGTCGCATCTGGTCCAGCGGAACCGGCTCCGGGTCTGGCATGCGGCTCGCCTCCCGCCACTCGGCGCAAAGCCCGATTCGTGACCGCACCGGACCTGGTAAACCGACTCGCATTTCTACTTCGAGCCTCCCCGATCGCCCGGGAGCTCGAAACTTGCGGATTACACCTTCAACCAGATCATCAAACTTCCGTTCAGAACCCTGTCCACGATGTAGCAAGGTCGGATTCTGAGCGTAACCTTTGGACCGGCCACTTGTAGATGATGGTAGCTTTTCGTAATTCCGACGCGTTACTTGATCGTCAGCTTAAAACAACTCTAGCAGACTTTATGATGCAAACCAGTTCAGCTTAATATGCACGCACTGCAACTGAGTGCTGCGCCTGTGCGCCGAGGGCTCCAAATGAATATATTTAAATTTCTGCAAAAAATAATTTTACTGGCATTGAATTTTCTTTGCATTGAAATATACAATGTCTGAGTTGACAAATATGAAAGTAAATAAATAAATCGTTTTTAGTTCACTTTTTTAATTTCTATGAGACGCGTTTCGCTTTATGAGAGCAATATCAATGATTTATTGCCCTTATAAGGCAAAGGCGTCTCCCAAAAATTAAAGAAGTTAAACTAAAAAAAACTAGTGCGTTTTTATTTTCATACGTGCGATAGTGGAATTTTAAAATCTTACCTCCAAAACAATAAAAATGTTTGAGTTTATTAAGTTTCTTTGGATAAGAATACAGATATTTGGCTTTTCGTCTATTTAATTTAGATTAACTGTATTTCAAGTCGTACGTATTTTACACAGAAATAAAAATTTTGAGACACAAAGAAGGTTATTTGACTAAGGGCCGGTTGTTTCACGTTGGATTAAAGTAAGCGTTCTTTTAAAGCATAGATTTTAACGTTCTCCACCAATCAGATGATCCGTTTTCGTTTTTTTATTTATTTTTTAATTTTTTTAATTTTATATATATATATTTTTTTATATTTATTACATTAAACATATGCCAAACTGCACAGAAGTTTTACGGCATGGTTGCCTTCAATATTTGACAATAATTTATTGAAAAATAATATATAAGTGCATATTATAAAAGTCTTCAAATAAAAACAAATATATGACAGTACCTACTGCTACAGTATCGACCGCTTACTTTGATCGAACTTGAAACAACCGGGCCTAACAGGTCTGACACACGTAAAGATTGTCCTTGAAAAGAATTGCAAACTGAAATTTAATTCACTGTTTTGGAAAAGCAAATAGAGAAAAAGCAAAAAAAAAATGTAACTCAGGCGGCTTACACGTAAAATTTCTTGAGGGTTTTTTAATTATTAACAAAGTTACCATCACGCCGTTTCTAAGCGGGGCTAGGCAGAGAGGGCGGAGCGCCACACTCTTCTGCCCTGACTCACAACTCTCGTCTCATCCACATTCATACATCTTCACATGGAAGCTTGACGATCATCGAGGCTCCTATCAAGACCATCTTCCTGTATCTGGTTAATCTGGTCATACCACGTCTTTCTAGCGCCTTCAACACTTGAGTCATATGTCTTTCTTATCATTCATTTCTCATTTATTCGTTAAACATTCCCAAACCACCTGAGTGACCCTTTTTTAATTCTTTTTACTATGCTAAGATCTGCTTTATATTTTTTCTTGGTTTGTTCAATCTTTACTTTTTATCTTCTTTTAAAATTATATTTAAGCATTTTTAAACTATACACAGCTAATTAAAAGATTCTAATAAACGATTTTTTCTACTGTTAAAAACAAAGGGAATATAAAAAATACCTAATTAATTAATTAATATCAGGTGGTCAAATTTTTATTATAATAATAAGATATGTACGCGGCAGGTATGGCTCAACCGACGAGAGATTTTGTATGAGAATGCGAAAAAATATATTTCCGTCTCATTGGCTCCACACAAAAGAAGACGATAGATGATAACAGAGTGAGACGAGTTTTTTATTTTCTATTTTTACTGTCGCCGTTTTCGGAATCGGCGCACAGGCGTACGAAGGCGTATTCCGCCACTTCGGGCGCTGGCGACATATAATTACAGCGTACACGATGGCTGCCGGTACAGCCTTATTTAGGGACGCCACTGTAAAGGCCAAGGGACAAGCAGGGCCGCAGCAGCAGACAGCGCCGATGCCGACTGCGGCGGGTGGGCGGCTGTGTGCGGCGCCCGCGACGAGCGCTGTTATTACGATTGGGTCCGTCGATGGAGCGGACGATGGTAACATTACCGCTCGACGCATCGCTGGTTCATTTATAATCATTTGATGATGGATCATTCGAGATAAGGTCGCGTGAAATATTTCGTAACAAAATGCTTTTACTTCAAACACAGCAAAATTATTTTGTGGTGACGTTATAATTATAATTTATAGAAATAAACTTTGTTTACACCACTTTTTTGTTCATGTTAAGTAGGTAGGTACTTTATTTTTACTCATTTTCCATATATAACTTTTTGATATTTTGATTATCTATACTTCGATTTTTAAATTTAATTTTGTCATCCTGACGAAGGGTCCATGGGCTCTGGAACATGTCGAATTTTTTTCAACAAAAAAGTGCCGTAAATAAAGTTTACTTCTATAAATTATAAAATACTTTTAATTTTACTGTCATACTAAAATCCGTATACGACGAATTCATCTCAATAATTGATTTGCAATTTGCAAAAAAAAAAATCAAAATTCCTTTGTAGCTAGCAAAGGCAGCAGTATTCACTGAGGTGATTCTGAGATAAATACAAAAAAGCTGTCCACCACTCAAGAAAATTTCTCTGAAATCTATGAAAACTGCATGTTATTGGAAATAAGTTTTTAAAAACAATTGTCACCTCAGTTTTATTTTATATATATGTAGGTGAATAAATAAATATTAAAAAAATATTTATTGTAATATTTGTATAAATCTACTTATATCTGAGTTTTTTTTTCACCAACATGTTTCAGAAATTACCATTCCATCATCAGGGTGCTGTATAACTGTCAAAAAATTCGAATAAAATGTCTTTTGTTCACTGCTTTTACAAATCATTTGAAAAATTATTTAAAAAAAAAATTATTTAAAAAAAATAATTTTAAAAAGATATATAAAATATAATATATAAAAAAATATATAAAAAATAATAAAAAATATATTATTACTGAATTTGAATAATAATAATAATATTTAACTTTTAAATATGAACATTGCTGTGTTAGCTACCAGATAGTGGACATTTCTGCTTTCGCAATTTACATAATTGTATATTGCATTGCTATAATGTTTCGGTCTAAAATCTAAAATCGACATCAACTCCCACTTTAGTATGTAGCGGCAAGTTTGTCACGTGACACATATTTGGGGAGTGATTGGTTGAAGTGGATACTGCTGCTTTTGCTTTTAAAAGTGATTTGGAAACATAGTTCTGAAAGGGATAGAGGCACATTTCATAAAAATCTTGAGTTCAGTACATTCCAAATGAGTTATTCACAACATTATTTTTTTTGGATATTCCTGCCTTAGCTTTTACACCCCTCAATTCCTGCCAATTCAAAAATTTATACATTTGAGATTCCTAAAAAAATATATACATTCACAGGGTAGTCATGGATAAACCGTTACTTTAACCGGTTACATATGGTAAAATTATTTGAGATTTGTATCTGATTGTATCGATGATAGGTAACTGGTATATAAGTGTCGGATTACGAAAAATCGCCAATTACCAATCATCTATACAATTAGATCCAAATCTCAAATAACGGTTAGTGTGTCACCAGTTAAAATACCACACTAATACAGGTGTAACAGAGCTAGTCCACGATATATTACAGGTAGATTCCTGCCTAAATTATAAATCAAAAATATTGTGACATCAATGTCCGAATATCGACAGTTATGGAGGTAAGCGACTGTAAAGTTTGCATTTTTATCAATATTTCTTAACTAACTTCTGTTAGACATAGAATTGTCAATCATGAAGTAAGATATATAGAATATTACAAATTCATTTTTATATTTATTACGTTAGGGGAGTAGCATGACTCACTTTTTCTGTTTGTGAAGCAAGAAAAAGAGTTGAAATTAAAGTTAAGGGCTATGTTATAAAACAACAAATGTGTGAGATATAAAATTATCGCACAAGTAAAGAGCACGTGGGTTCCGAGGTCAATTTTGATACATGATCTTGTCTCGATACATGTTGATGACGTGAATTGATGACAATTATTAGAAATTAAATAAATAATAATAACTTTGTTATACACCACTTATATTTATTAAAAATCCAACCGGGTTTCGCTACTACCGTAGCTTCTTCAGGGATCTTAACTGTCTAAACATACAAAAGTTATGCGCTTATATACTAGTGTGAAAGGTGGAAGGACGGAGTGCCAATAGTGGGGGTAGGGGGTGGGATTATACAGGGAATATTATTATTAAGAGGGAACATATTTAAGAGTGGACTATAAGACAAATTTATTTGATTATTAATTATTTTATGATTTAAATTAATGGCTTTTCTTATCTCTCTTATTCCGTAATAAATTTTTGTTCCACAGTAATGAAGTAGTTAAGCATCAATATTTCCAATGGCGTCGTATTTTATTTATTAATTCTACTTTTTAAGATCTAGTTAAGATCCCTGAAGAAGCTACGGTAGTAGCGAAACCCGGTTGGATTTTTAATAAATATAAGTGGTGTATAACAAAGTTATTATTATTTATTTAATTATAATGTATCACCACCAAGCGTTTGCTTCCTTTGAAAATTATTAGAAAATTTAGGCATATTCTAATAAATGTATTAAGAAAGTGGAAGAATATTGTGTAGGGACACAATATTCTTCCACTTGACAAAAAGTGGGAGACATTTGGGTAAGGTTTTATGAGCGGATAGATGATGATGATGACGATGATATTCAGTCATGTAACAGTAAATTATATTCTGTCTTTGGACTGATCGCCACAAGAATGTACACCTAGAGCGCAATACAAATATCGACCACAATAGTTCCAGTGACCCAAAGATTGGGAGGTAATCATTCTATCTCCAAACCACGGGAGATGTCTATCGACGGGTATATATGTGCATTTTGTAAATATTTCAAAATACAATTATTATTTTTAGAATATTAATTTAATTCAATTAACTAACTAAGAACTTTGTCCAAACCACTTGTTGTAACTTAACGTTTCGATACCACTGTATCTTCATCCGAACGGACGGTTACTGATACAACATTTACAAAAAATATTTTTACAGGAGAGCTATTTCAAACTTGGCTTTACATAGAAAATAAGCGTGTGTCCACTTCTACGTCAGATTTTTCTCTAAAAAAAATAGAAACATTTTTATTCCCTTTCTTTTAACTCGCGGTGTCTGATTGCTTGCTTGTCTGACGAAAAAACTTTGGGTCGATTTTTAACCCTTTTCCCGTGATCCAATCGAGCTGAAACTTTGCAGGCAGACTCGTGGCGATGGTCAAGAAAATCTATCAAATTTTCGTTAGAAATAATAATAATTATAGTATAATTTTGGATTTTTCAAATTTTTAATGGTTTTTTCATACAAATCACTAAGTTGTATGAAAATACTCCGACGCATCTGGTAGTCACGAAACCCGAAAATGAGAAAGGGAGTATTGTAAAAACTTGGTCTTTATGGGTTAGTTTTTTATATAAATTTTGTATTGCGGAGAAGAGTATTTTCTATGTATTGGTCCATAAAGGTCAAAGATTAATTTTTGGTAGATGTCCGAGTTTACGAAGGGACCCCCGATACAGTGAAATTACTGCGACCGGACAATGTGCCGCGCAAGGAGTGCAAATTTGAAAATGGTGATAGTGTTGCCGTTTGCAACCGACAATTTCAATTTGCACTGCGGTTACGCGATGTGCGTTTTGAAATACGACTGAACCGAAATACATAACCTCAAAAAATTAAGTAAATTTTTCGGCGTCTTTCATGATGCGGTTAGTTTTATCGTTCCTACTGAAAGCGCCGAGTGACGTCAGCGAACCGTTTGGGAGATGGACGTGAGATGAATAATTTGTGGTCGCCATTTTTATTCTTCTCCTACTCACACATTTAGCCGAGAAATAATATTCTGCGGTGTGTGTTGTATCATTTTTGAGTCATTTTACCGCTGACTTTTAAAGTATTCGATAGGGATGGGTAAATTAAAAAAATATCGGTGACAAAAAAAAAATATATCGATTTTGCGACCAAAAAAAAAATAAGGTCGCCGGGACAAATATATCTATTTGGCAACCAAAAAAATATCGACGACCAGAAAAAATATATCGAAAAAGATATTAATTTAATACTCAAAAAAATATATCGATATTTGATATATAGCGAAAAAATATCGATATTTTTCAAAAAAAGGAGAAGTATAAGTTAATAACAATAATGGGCGTAGGGCTAACACTACCCCATAAAAAACAAAGTTATGATATTTTTTTTTTTTATATCTATATCTATATAAGTAATATGCCTTAGTATATCATAAATATTTATCATTGCTGACATTTATCTAAATGTGGAGACCTGTAATTGGCCATCTATATTGTATCAATGTTTTCTATGCTTTTTTTGTGCTGTTGGTCTTCCATAAACATTAAATAAATAAATAAATAAATAAATAAATACCTCAAGCCAAGCGCCTCGGAAGCTGAACTCAATGCCAATAGGGCGAAGGAGCTTAGGAAGGCTAAAATTATGATGGAGCGACAACGTCCTCAAAGACATCTCTGCCTTAGAGCTTCGGAACTGGAGAGAGCTGGCACTAAACCGAGATGAGTGGAGGAAGATTATTGAGGAGGCCAAGACCCACCAAGGGTTGTAGTGCCAAGAGGATGATGAATGATGATAAATGTGTAGGGAACATGCACCCCATACGTTAAAAAATTGTGCATAATTAGAATCTCTGGGAAATAAATTAAAATTAAATATTTATGAATTGCACGCCCCTGATAAGCCTTGATACATAGTGATAACTATGTATACAATTGATAACTAACTAAGCTCAAATGTACTTCTTAATAATATAATATGACAAATAGCCAGACAACAAAATATTGTAAATAACTCATTAACAATAAGAGAAATATTAATAATATATATATATATATATATATATATATATATATAGAATATATTATATATATATATATATATAGATATAATATAAATATATATAATAGAAAATATTAATACTTTGTACTTTAATGTTACTTTAGGACCATCTATTAGAGTCATTAATGACCTGTTGACGGTCTGTTTGTAAAAAAATAAAATAAACATTCATGATGTAGGTATACATGCAAAAAAATATCAGGTGTAAGCAGTGAATGTATCACGTATAAGCATTAAAATATAAGTATATAAATTAAAAATACAAAGCAGTAATGTGTATAAAAAAAATATCACATATCATCACATGTACATACCTAACATGTATAGGTACATATACATACATAAAGCAGTATGTTCACATTTAAATGTATAATATGCCAGTTGAATACTTAAATCGTTGAAATTTTTTTTATGAAAATACAATATTTTTACTGCAGTGAAATTAGGCGATTTATGTAACAGCTGTTGTTAAAAAAATTAATTCATAGGTTTTTATGTTCATATATATAATTTTAATTCTTGAAATAAAAATATATATATTCATAATTTCTTAAATTCCCAAATATTATATTTGTACATTTTTGGAGTAACACCGAATTGATACATAGTAGTCGATATGAGGCGAGTGTCGAAGGTAAGATAAACATAGAGTTCGCGAAATATCTGGCATGATCAGTTATATCAGATATTGGAGAACTGCCCTTCGAAGCATCAACGATCGACGAGGGTTATATCGGGACAGAAGAGTATGGGGAATCTATCATCTCTGCCACAGTATAATAAGAGAATGGCGTGATAATAAGTTTACTAGGAAGTGTCGGTAAGATACTACAAGAAACGTTGAGACGGTAGTTAGTTGGTTATTTTTATTGTTATATCGTTTTATGGAACAATGTAAATTTTACACTTTCTCACGTTTGAAAATATAAATCCATCCTACATTTAAGAAACAATAATTAGAGAACCCAATTTTTGGTCAAATAATTCCTCAAAAATCGTAAAGCTAATAAATCTTTACGTGTTTTGAATTTTTTGTTACATGCAAGTACATACCGGTATAGCTACGTTTTATTTGATCTTATCGACGGTAGTGGCATTTCGTGTATCGATTGGTCCAATCTATTTTTATTACCCTCGGCTTTCAACTACCGACAGTGCCCTCAAATTTGTGGCCATCCATATAAAATGGTGTCTTGTATTTACGTACATCGAGGGTAACAAGAAACGGAAGCCCGGCATCTTGCGACGGTCGAAAGAAGGCAATTAAGTCGTAAAATATGGATTTAGCTAAATTACTCCGGGGCTTTCGCGAAGATTTAACATCTTTATGTATTTTTCAACTTTCAACATGCCGAAGCTGCAACAAAGCGTCCTGCCTTCAAAGCCGTCCTTTGTCACAGCCGCCGGCTTTTGTTTATACGTCAATAAACACACTTTTGTTCGTATTGTGTGCTTGCGACTTGGGTACTACATTATTGCTACCGAAAATGTCCTCGCATTTCTGCATGTGCAAGACGAATCGCGAGAATGAACTCGAGAAATTCTTAATTTGTACACGTGTATTGTGGTGTTTTGATTCGCACTCTTCGTGCGAAGAAATCAGTGAACCCAGATGAATGAAGAACGAAATTTTTTTTAGGAGTGTCCAGAACATTGTAAAATATGTCACAATTAAATAATAAATTCACGATAATCATAGGGTGAAAAACACTAAATTACTTTAATGAGTTAAGTAAAAAGGTTATATTATTTATTTGTTTACGCCCATTAGGTATAGGCTTTTACTTAAAGAATACAATATAAATTTCAAAAATCACATACATTAAACAATATCTGTATAGCACCAAAACATGAGTATAAAAATTGAGCATGAGCAGCAATGTGTATAGGCTTTTACATAAAAAATATAACATAAAATTAAAAAGAATATAAATTAAACAATATAAGTTATAAGTAGCAAAATATAAAAGTATCAGGAAAAGCACCAAAACATGAGTATAAAAATTAAAAATATAAAGTAAAGAGCAGCAATGTGTATAGGCTTTTACATAAAAAATATAACATAAAATAAAAAAGAACAAACATTAAACAATATAAGTTATAAGTAGCAAAATATAAGAAGTATCAGGAATAGCACCAAAACATGAGTATGGAAATTAAAAATATAAAGTACAGAGTATAATATATATTGTTTACATTTCAATAAATAAATAAATGAATTTATAAAAAAAACGGAGTCCAGAAATCTTAGACTATTAGAATATTAGACTGAGAGCATCGTCGTTGCCTAACTAGTAACAATTTTTTGAATTCCCAAATCACATCATGGATGATAATATAGCTCATTGAAAGCCATAAAATCGTATTGTGATATATGTTAGTATTAATTTCTTTGGGGGTAACCCGCGTCAAAATCTGGTCCTCAGAAGGACCATTCGTCAACCGACGTTTCGCCTGAATCACAACAGGCATCTTCAGACGTGCTTGCACTGCCCCTCGTGACGGAAATTTATTAACAAGGCAACCTGAAGATGCCTGTTGTGATTCAGGCGAAACGTCGGTTGACGAATGGTCCTTCTGAGGACCAGATTTTGACGCGGGCTACCCCCAAAGAAATTAATAATAACATTTCTAACACCTGTGAAAACCTTCATTATAACATATATATAGAGATAGATATGATATAGATATAGATGTATTAGAGAGAGAGATAGAGAGAGAGAGAGGAGAGAGAGAGAAGATAGAGGATATATATATATAGATTATAACATTGTTAATGCCGCCAAATGTTGATCGTTTTTTTAAGTTTGAAAGGTTTGAAATTAATGAATTCAATCAATTAGAATTAGAATAATTGTCAAGAAATACAGAAAAAGTAATATCTCTTAGTTCAGAATACGGCCGATTATAATATTGATGTGGGTACCTTGTACAGACTTTTGTTCATTGG
>JADDOH010014895.1:0-73247 GCA_016648135.1 Agrypnia vestita | reverse complement strand
TTTTCCATCATGGTTTGCAGTTGCTGACAATAGACATCTGCCGTAATCGTCTGGCCAGATTTAAGAAAGCTGTAGTGAACTACACCAGCACTAGTCCACCAAACGCTCACAAGTAACTTTTTTGGAGTCAATTTTCGCTTGGGGCATGGTTTGGCTGGTTCGGCAGGGTTCATCCATTGCGATGAGCGCTTCCGATTATCGTACAGGATCCACTTTTCATCACAGGTAATGATTCGATTTAAAATCCCTTCATTATTGTGCCGGTTGAGTAATGCAACGCAGCAGTCAACGCGTGTTTGTTGATTTCGCTGCTCCTCAATTCGGAGGTCCCACACTTACTCAGCCTTTTTCATCTTACCAATTTGCTTCAAGTGGATTAAAACAGTTTTATCACTAACACCGCAGCCTGCAGCTAACTCGGATGTGGTTTGCGATGGATCCGCTTCCACAATAGCCTTCAATTCTTCATTATTAACTTTGGTCTCCGGCCGTCCACGGGGCTTGTTCTGCAGGTCGAAATTTCCAGAACGAAAACGTTGGAACCAAAAACGCCCTGTGTTTTCTTTTGCGGCACCGTCGCCATACACATCATTAATCCTTCGAGCCGTTTCTGCAGCACTGGTGCCACGGTGGAACTCGTACTCGTAAATAACGCGATATTTCAAGTTTTTCATTTTGTAAACTGAGTGACGCAAAGAAAAAAACAATTGAGGAAAAAACAAATGAATTATAATTTTCAAAACACAAATACATGAGTAAATAGCTGTATAAATTTGGATTTGGAATTCCTAACCAAAGAGAAGATATTTGAGATCAAATTTGCCAGTACGGTAAAACGCCAATTTCATATGTAAGGACCTAATATTAAAAGTAGGTACAATAGAAATGCGACAAAATTCGGAGAAAGAATTTTTACGTTGTTGAAAATTTAAAAAGAATAATTTTGAATAAATGTGAAAAAACTACATTTTTATAAATGTTTATTATGAAGGAAAAAAAACACAACATTCAAATAATATAGATTCAATATAAATAAAAAGAAAATTCTACTAGTATTTTATATATTATATCAACGAATATTTTTTTCTTTTTATCTTTTTTATTTATTTCAAAACATTTCTTTGTTGTAGCTAAAAAAATATGTGTGTTGTTACGATGCAAAAAATTAACACAAAATAAGTTTTTCTAGTAAGTAAGTAACCTTTTTTAAACTAAAAAATATGTATTTATTTGGAATATCATATTGAGGCTTGTAATACGGGCTTGCCAGGCAGCTTTCCTTCTCTTTCTTCTTACCGGACAAAGCTAGGGAAATTATATAAAATCACAGTGATTAATAAATACCCTAAAAATATACATTTTTATAAAAAATTGTATGTGTGTTTATGGGGGGAGGGGGGTGTAAATTTATCGCACCGCCACTGCACAGATGCGTCAAAGATCCGCACACACAATAGAAAAATTAGAGGGAACGTTGCATACAGCCTTTGTATTTTTTTTATTTTGTATTTTTTGTATTTGTATTTTTATCAGACAGACAGAAGGACATTCAGTTTCACATATATGCAGATATTACATAAACATCCACCGCTGGTTCTGTTTTGAGCCTTATAGCAGTCAACGTATTTATTCCGGGCAGTAGCGACTGGAAAGCAGAAGTCTTATGGTTTCCAGTCCGGTATTTCTTTTAGATATTTCTATGTATTAAAGAGTTTTTTTTTTAAATTTTGTAAAATTTAGGTAAACTCTAACATCAATCTATAAAATGAGAATGCAAAGAAGTTCCACTAAGGTGCATTGTTAAAGAGTGGTGGAGCTATGATTAATGCTTCGCTAATATGGCTATTTATGAGAAATGTGATGTGATGAAACACGTGATGTCTCGTCCCAGGAACACAGCTGGATGAAGTGGTGAAAGGATTGCGTGACTTGCGGATAAAAAGAAGAGATCTGTAATGGACGCGTGACTTTTCAATATGACCCAAGTCAAAAAAAATAATATTATACGGTAAAGTTGCATTTTGAAGCATGTAGAGTTGAAAATTCTGTTAAATTTGGAATGGCAAAATGATTAAAATAAATAAAATCATTTAAAAAAGACATTTTTTTTACGTGTAATATTTTGTTTGCATTACAGATATATTATATTACAGATATATCTGAACCCTACTAAAAATTATGTAAATTTTTTCTTCTTCTTGTAGTATTATTTTAAATATAAGAATTAGTTTTTGAATATCTAAACACTTCATACTTACAACATTTTTTGTAAGCAACATCAGGAAGTAATTAAAAAAGTTACGATACTAGACACCTAGCGATCACAAAGGTAATCATACAATTGTTTTAAGATTACAGAATATTGCGTGATCCCATATCGACGGTCTCTACGTAACATCTCGGAAAAATTAATTTTTGGTAGATGTCCGAACAAGATTGTCTGAACAAGAACGAAACAAGATTGTACCAATACGTAATAATCAAATCCTTTTTGCTAATAGTTACCTTTTTAATTTGTTTTCACATTAATTCTTAATTATTTTTTCAACTCCTAAATATTAAATTTTGTCTTTTTACTCCCTTTATACTAACTCGTGGCGTCTGCTTGCTTGCCGTCAACAAAAACTTTGGATCGATTTTTGACCCTTTTCCCGTGATCCAATCGAGCTGAAACTTGGCAAGCAGACTCGTGGCGACGATCAAGAAGATCTATCAAATTTTAGTTAAAAAAAATGAATAATTATAGTATAATTTAGGATTTTTATAAATTTTATTGGTCTTTTCAAATTGGAATCATTAGATAAGTTTGATTATTAGCATTGCGGCCCGATAACGTCGCGGAATATTTTCTAAATTTGAATTACTCCGTCGGTATTCATAATAGGCACTTCACTACGAATGTCGAAAATTTAAATTGACTGACAAATGTTTTTAGAATTTAATCTTCAAAGAATGAAGTGTCTTATCAAAGCTCAAAACGTCTGACATTTTAGAAATATATTAAATTACTGTAAGTTTAGTGTTATGTTACATGTTTTAATTCGTCTTTAATTGTTGTTATATTTTACAAAGAAAGGGAGTATAATAAAAACTTGGTTTTTATGTGTTACTTTTTTAATGTCTATACTTCTAATTTCAATTTTTGGTATACGTTGAATACGACTAAGGAGCCATTGGCTCCAAAACGTGTTGATAATTCAATAAATAGTGGTACTTTTTTACCTGGACATTCCCCTATTTTATTTGAGATCATCAACAGATTTGATGCCGTTCAAAGTCTCAGAAATACCTCCGGATCATTAGCGTTGTGATGATACAAGGGTACCCACTTCCTTTTTCATTATTATTTTTGCTTGTCTCTGGATTCCAAGATGAACGAAACATTAATAAAATTATAACTAAGTGGGCGGCATGTTTTTTGCTGATGTGCTTGTAAAATTCCTGCACCTAGAGGTTAACATTGCTGTTAAGGATTGCAAAAGAAAAGGGGATGGAGTGGCGTCTGTTCAACTTTTTAATCATCCGTTGATTAAAAAATTGAACAGACGCCCAGAGTAGCACCGTTTACACAGGCTAGTGAGGCGGTGCTTAAGGGTAGGAAATTGGGGAATGAATATAAATATCACATTTAAAATAAATATTATATTAGCCGTCTTCTATAAAAACAGCGGAAAATAATATTTGTAGAGACATTTATGTTGCGAAAACAATCAGTGGAAAAATGTGTTTTCGATGGGCACAGCGCAAAAATTTTCTTTTTGAAAATTACATTTTTATCAAACAACACTTGTGTTTTAGAAAAAAATCTTACTACATAAATTAAAAAAATTGTAACAAACAATATAGTGTCAGGTCTGATTTTTTGACGTTGAGTTATTTTGATATTTCAAAACTTTACAGGTATCTCGTGGTGGAAGTGAAATAACGCAGAAAAATTGCAAAATTGCAGATAGAAATTTGTGTGCACATTTCACGATGCCAGAGCGCAACGTTCAAAGCTTTTTACTGCTTCGTAAAAAAATTCACCCATTTTCATTCTAACAGTATGTATTACAATTTTCATAGATTTTAAGTATATTTGAATAAAATATTACATATTGCGTTAGGTGTAATTTATTAGAAAGTAAAAAAAAAGAGTTAAAATTACAGTAAATTAACCGATTACGTGCGGAATCCGCGAGGCGAGGAGAGAATTATATGTTTTTTTGTTGTTGCAAAAGTCGTTCAAATGTATCGTATCCGCATCGCGTTTTTTCTTCAAGCAAACTTGACCGAAGAGTCAAAAAGTGAATATAATCATCACATTTATGCAAATTAAACGATGCCACAATCTGAACCGTTTGATAAAATGGTGGTATATTTTTTAACGCTTTAACTTGCATGAGAAACTTTTATGTGATAATGACCAAGTGTTGGAATGTTAGATATTTTTTAATTTCCGATTATTTTATTTCATTTTTTGTTTTTAGAATAAAATTAAAATTTTCCTGACCACAATATTTTAATTATTTTAATTTTAATAAAAAGCTGCGTTTTTGTTTACATTACATCAAATTTTGTTTGTGAAGGTACCTACCTACTATTTTTTGGAACAAGTATATTATTATATATAGCAGCATCTACTCAATATTTTTGAAAAACGTTTAAATTTAAAGGATGGTAGATATATTTAACTAGAAAAAATATAATTCTCACTTAGAAAACGTATCCATATACATTTTTTTACAACTTCTGAATTGGTCAATATCTTAAATGGTAAAGCAGTTCACTGGCTTTTAAATAAGAGTAAATTTAGTGGCATCGGTAATTAAAACTTATATGATAAAGGCTCAGAAAGATATCATGCTCCGCTGTACCTAGGAAAATCTTAAAGAGTATTTGACGATATACATTTTGTCACCTATTTTTTTATACTTTTATCTGTAAAATGAAGCATTTTTCTAGTTTTTTTTTACATGCTCTCATCTGTATCTGTCAACGAGGTATCTTGTTATCAATATTGAACCCACTTTCTGACCAACATTCCTTCTTAAATTTGGCAGAGAGGTGTATTCCTGATGACAGTATAAAAATCATTCATTAATTTTAAATCAAAAAAAGTTTAACTATCCAAAATAAAACAACTTGCTCAACTATCACATATAAGATAGTATAAAATACTAGTGTATAAATATGCATGTATAATTGAACTGTTACGTGTGACTTCATGATATGTAAATTGTTAAAAAGAGATAATTCACAAATAAAAAAAATCTACCTAAGATTTAGATAAATTCGAATTAAAATACAGATCGCATCATTCATCTCGATCCGTTCAAAACGAGAACTGTTACAGAAATAGCTCAGACGATAACGTCCAGATCAAAAAGAAAATTAACAGCTCCGGTGATTTATTTCCGAGCGGACAATTATTGAACGATGAATATTCATGCGGCTTTATAATTATTGCAAGTCGATTAATAAGTCCCGTTTTATACGGCTCGGTTAGTTCATGTCGTAGTTAACATTAAACATCACAAATGAGAGCGCGCCGCGGTCCGTGTCCCGAACAGGTGCTGAAGACTGACTAACGAGCGGGGTAATGACGTAATTGGCCCGAGCATTAAATGCACACATGCACTTTCCCATACGTGCGGCGTGCACTTTTGCGCGCGCTGTATGGGATGGTTTCGTTTCGTTTTGACGCGGCTGTTGCGAAGCGATCCGAAATTTAAAAAATGGCCAGGGGCCGGTTGTGTCGACTCGGATTATAGTTGGCGACGTTTGATCTGTGAGTCTCGCTTAGCCGGTGCGCGTGCGTCGATTGTGGTGTCGATGTACAATATTATGTAGGATACCACTGTTTAAAATGTTGTTGCCAACTATAATCCAAGTTGATAAAATTGGCTCCAAGTGCAGCACCCTTCTGGGGTCTATCCAAAACCTCGATTGGTGTCAAAAGCTTCGGTCATTGAAATAAGCTGTAGTAATAAATAATAAAACTATGATTTCCACAAAGTGTAGAAAACTCTCAATATTCATTTTAATTTTATTTAATGTTATATTAAATTTATTAACACAATTAAAGTGGAATAAAAAAAATACATACATATTTAGAATGATATAGGTAAATATAATAAAATCTTAACAACATGATAACATGTCGGTATTAATCTAACTAAATTGACTTATTTTTATCGTGATGCCAGCTGTAACCCGTCAAAAATGACGAAAAATTGGATCGCGTCTTTGCTAAGCCCTAGTATATATATTAATAGTATATTTTTGGCGGTCCACAGAGAGGCGGCCGCAGCAATATGCGTAGAGCGGCCGGTTCGGGTTTGCTGGTCCGGGGTTCAAGTCCCATCTCCGGCCGTATTTAATCAATGAATTACATATTTGGAATGATATAAATATAATGAAATCAATACATTTTTAGCAAAATGAATTTTTCGAAAAATATTTTTGGTTGAACATGTTCTAAGATTTGCTATTATTTACTAGATTAACAATCTATGTATATGGGGACTGAGTTTAGAATGAGCAGCATTTGATGAGCTAATCACCTACTTAGGTACATGACGATATCTCTCCAGATATGCATCTATAACTAATCGGTGCTTTCACTTCTTACACTGCATATTGTATCAAAACTAACCGCTATTCAAAGAGCCATCCAGAGCGCAGCAGAAATACTAAAATTTTGTGGTCCAGGGGCGAATAGAATTTTCTGAAAAGAATGGAAAGAAAAAATGGCCTGACGACACGAGGAAAATGCAGTTTCCCGGGTGGCAGACATTTAGGGATGCCTTATTTCAAAAGGGTTCCAAAACGGCTTATGAAGAAGAGATAACTGGAAGACAATAAGATGAGTTTCTCATTTCCATCCATCTGCGTCGCGTAGCAACGTAAGCAAGTATGTATTTATGATTTTCCGAGTCACGTGAATCCGTGAAGCAAGTGTTGTTGTCAGTTCAATCACAAAAAGGTCACACTTTGCTATTTTTGATTGCTGCTGGATTGAGCTACCGGATTATTGGAATGTATTTTGAATAAACTATCGGATAGAGCTATTTTGATATTGCATTTATTAAAGGTTATAATAATTATAATTAACTGGAATTAAGATAAAATAAATTTTAGGCTATTATTTTACTTTTTTAAATAGTTTTTATTTTAATCATGCACATACAATGTGAAAAATTAAGATAGATTATAGATGAATCACAGAGATGAAGCTATGAATATGAGAAACGTGTGTGAAAGTCTTTTTTATACAATGGCCCAAGGTTTACAAACTGTAAGAGCTGGCTTAAGTGATCACTCTATACTATCGTTTCCATTCCACTGTAAGAACATCCACAGATTATCAAATTTTGAAAGTTCTATATACGTTCGATTCTGAGAATCATTCGTTTATTTGAATGGACTATGCTAGTGACATCTGTAGTCTTTTCTCATGAACAATAATAGTATATATAGATTTTCGCAGCTGGTAATGATACCTGTATATTTGTAAGTGGAGTAACAGTGTTCTTACCTATATATGAAAACTTTGTAAATTGTTAGCCTCAGTACAAACGTAGGAATATGAGGCTGGAATTATGACTATAACTGTGTAAGAAAATGTATGCATAAATAAATATGTCAATATTAATTCAGTTATTGAAATATAATACAATTCAAGTGAATTGCACAATTGTTGTGAAGAAGCCGAGTGAATTGTGTATTGAAATGTTATGTTCAGAAAACGCGAATTTATCGTACTTAAATGAACAGTATTATTTCGTACAACGATTTAAGTAATTACGTGCACAATTTGCGTACTTTTGTGTAAGATAAAAAAACATTTTTTCTTTTCACAATCGAGCCAATCAAAAAATTAAGCATGCCTATACCATATTCCATCCAAGTTCATTTACTATGTAAAAATATGCAATCGCATACATCTTACCGGGTTGAATACGTTCAAAAATTTAAAATTATATCTGATAGCTATGGATAATTTTATGCTCGATAGTACCTACTCGTAATACGTCAATTCATTAAAATAACTTATACAAAATTTTACCAAAAATAATTATGTTGCTCGCAATGCATTCTCCACACTAAGCAATCTAACTCAAATTATTAAATTACCTACAATGTAGAAATTAGTTTCGGTTATTAGTTCTTATTATTACCACACTAAATGATAATCATTTTCAATACTTTTACATGTTTATTCTAAGAACACAATACTGGCGTTGGATCACAGAGAGATAATCATTAATTGATAATGATAAATTATAGAAGTCACATAGAGGAGAAGCTGTTTATATGGGAAACAAGTATGTATGGTCTTTCAATCTTTATAAAGCTTACGATGTCGCTTACGGCTTAGGACTTTTATATGTATGCTTATAGGACTGTATAAGTATGCATATAAAAATATTGTGAATATGAACTTGTCTATAAAATGCGTTAAAAAATTGAAAACAATTTTCAGGCATATTCTAGAGTAGCGTTAAAAATTCGGAAGAATATATCACATATACATACAAGAGAATATTGCTTCAAACTATACTTAAAAATACGGAAGATTGATTACAAGGGGCGACATCTATATGCTGTGATGTGCGTAGCTGCATCAAATATTTGAAATAATTCAAATAACAAATAATATAACTTTCAAAAATTGATAATGTGGTTGCTCTTAGGTGGAATCGGTGAATGTTGCATTGTGTAAAGTGATCACATAAGCCAGCTAATACTGGTCATTATAAAGTCTGGTATAAAGACATTAATACACGTTTTCCATGTAAAGTGATCACTTAAGCCAACCACACGATAGGTCATAAGTCCTATGAACACCCAAATGACTTCTATACCTACTTTACCATAAGAAATACAGTTTCGTCTCTGTGAGACTTCTATAATTTATCACAATTAAAAACCATTTGACTGAAAATTATGTAAAAATGAATAATTTTCATAATCTTAAGAAAATATAATTGCAAAGCAGACCGATCCGTTTTAATTTGCCATTAAAATCGTAGAACGCTATTCCAAGACGTTTTAAACTACCATATAAAGTTATATTTAAAAAAATGGCGGTGGTGTCAGGGTTATAAAAAAGGGTTGGAATGGAAGGGGGAGGGGGGAAACATCATATTTATCATGCCCAAGGTTAAGTGGAAATTTTATAAATGGATCAGAATAAAAACAGCGTACGTAATAAGAACTTTATTCAAATGCCTAATACTAAAATAATGACAAACATTTCAATCTCCCGGTAATGGAATTTAAGGGTTGAAAGAAAGGGCTGCTTAAAACTAGAAGTTTCCTGTTTATATATAGATATATA
The DNA here is from genome assembly GCA_016648135.1 of Agrypnia vestita. Lineage (NCBI taxonomy): Eukaryota > Metazoa > Arthropoda > Insecta > Trichoptera > Phryganeidae > Agrypnia > Agrypnia vestita. Next base: position 63,922 of record JADDOH010014895.1, on the reverse strand, counting down.
AGGTCTTGATATTGAACTTCTATATTTTCTCGTCTTGCATCCCAATCTATTTTAGAGTAATCGAGAAACAAAACTACTACTATTCAATTGATAAAATTAAGAATAACGCATTTGTAATTGAATTTAATAGCGAGAGAAGAGATTTTAAAAACTTGAACATACAAGACGACTATTGGTGCCTGTTTTGGGGCTAATGGTACCTTCAACAGATACAACGTTCACTATAAATTAAAATTGGAAGAAGACGCAAAAACCTATAATAAATATGTGGGACTTGAATAACTACTTTTAAAAACTACTAATTTTAAAAATTTACTATTTATAAGAAGAATTTGGTTATTACTCCCTTTACGTGGCGTCTGCTTGCTTGCCATCAACAAAAACTTGGATCGATTTTTGACCCTTTTCCCGTGATCCAATCGAGTTGAAACTTGGCAAGCAGACTCGTGGCGACGATCAAGAAGATCTATCAAATTTTCGTTAGAAAAAAAATAATTATAGTATAATTTCGGATTTAGAAATTTTATTGGTTTTTTCAAATTGGAAACATTAGAAATGTTTGATTAGCAACGGCGCGGCGGCCCGATAACGTCGCGGAATATTTTCTTAATTTGAATTACTCCGTCGGTATAATAGGTACATCACTACGAATTTCGAAAATTTACAAAACGATTGGTTCACAGATGACAGCAAAATTGTTTTTTTTGGGAAAAAATCAAATAATAATTTATTTCTTTTAGATTTCTGCTTAGTTTTGAAGAGTTCTACATTACTCAAATCTGATTTTGACTAAATTATTTAACGCTGGAAATTCATAAGGTACAATATTGATGATAATTGAATCTATCAAAATCTTGACATCTCAAAATATCTGACATTTTAGAAATATATTAAATTTCTGTAAGTTTAGTGTTATGTTATATGTTTTAATTCGTCTTTAATTATCGTTATATTTTAAAAAGAAAGGGAGTATAGTAAAAACATGGTTTTTATGGGTTACTTTTAAAAAAATATTTAATTAGCTATTAAAACTTTTTATAATTTATCGAACTGTAATCAAATAGAATGTATATGTAAAATGTATACACCCTCTTTAATATCAAAAGAATGGTTTTTCTCAATAGACGATTTGAAAATTTAGAATAGTTATTTCTTTTTAAAAATTTTAAGTACTCTTTGATTCTAATATCAAAATTTCAACAACTTTTACCCACATAAGAATGATTGCAAGCTTTACACATTCATTTCATTGCCGATAAATCGGCGTTTATTGGAAAACAATAGATATTTGATTGCTTGATACATATACATAATACAAATAAATTAGGATAATATGTAACAAGCCTCTCGGCCACTACCTACCTCGCTAGATATATAAGAATATATGTTCTGAAGTAGGTAGCTTTTATTAACATTTTATTCCCTTAGATTGACATCTAATATTTATTTTGAAACAATATACATAGGTAAAGTAAAAATCTAGAGTAAAAAGTATAAAAGTATCATTCGAGATACGGGAAAAAAATGGAAATAAGTGCAAACAATAGTTTTATATTTCTTTTAAAACAGCTTCTTTCATATGTGTCCACAAAAAAAGTGGTAAACTAAAATAAAATTAAATATCTATAAAATATGATAAATAAATAAATAAAATAATCACGGTAAAGAAAATAATATATAATACAACTTCGTAACAGATAAGAGTAACAAATTAAGCAAAAAAAAAACAAAATAAGAAAAGTGAAATAATTAAAAGATGTGAGAATTGTAGGTCTTGTAACGAGCTAATGAATCGCACAAGCATTGATATATTCAATTTAAGTTCAAATACTATCAAGATTGCGATGTTTGCGAGAGTGTTGCTTTAAAAATTATTCGTATTATTATGTGCTTAATATTTTTCATATTTCGTTTCTCAATTTTTTGTTTATTGTTTATTTACCTGCCTCACTGTTGATTAGCTAAGCGTTTTAGGATTTAAATTATATTGTTACAGGAGTAGTTTGTAATTGAGTTCCAGTTAAAATAATTCAAGATATTGTTGTGTTATTGAAATTGTGAACTTGTGAATACTCCATATCAATGAATAAAAAAAATAAATTATTCAACTATTATTTAAACAAACATTAATATATAAACCTCAGGTTTTTAAAAAATACCATAAGTAGAATATTTTGAGTTTGTTCAAATCTTTCAGAACAGTGCTGGATTTTTGTCACAGAGACATTATTAATCAATTAATGAATATTATAGAAATCTCACAGAGACGAAACTGTATTTCTTATGGTAAAGTAGGTATAGAAGTCATTTGGGTGTTCATAGGACTTATGACCTATCGTGTGGTTGGCTTAAGTGATCACTTTACACAATGTAACATTCTATACCTACTTTCCCTTAAGAAATACAGTTTCGTCTCTGTGAGATTTCTATAATTTTCATTAATTGAATATCATAAGCGTTTATCTTTTACTGTCACAGCTGGACTAGAGCCAGTGTTCTCCAGAGCCAGGCGTGTGTGCCTGAGCATGAACACCCTGTACATACATATTTAGGTGCACAATCCAGCCAGGCTGATCGCGACATGAAAGCGTTCACATAATTCTTTTTATAAGTACAGCTCTTGCAGAAATTACACGCGGTTCGTGTCATAATGATGTTGAAAAATGGAGGCATCACACGACAGTGTGATAAGTGTTGTACATATTTTTTAAATTAATAATTTAACACAAACACAAAATGTGACTCGTTAAGACTGTCTTCACTTGCATTCCTGTATCATAATTTTTCATCATTTTCATCATCATCACATGGCTGTGATCTATCGAGGATGTTGGCTTCCTCAAGCAGTAGTTTTCTCTACTGCCGTCTGTCGTAATTCTAGGTTATCCAGTCGTGTATAATTTATCGCCCTTTTAGACTACGAGACAGCGACCCCCAGACTTAAATTATAGTATCAAACCTGAAATATTTTCTATTCATGTATATAGTAGGTAAGAAAATTGGGACATTATGACATTTGAGTAATGGGGAATTTGGTAGATAACAGGTAATAGGGTAGAAAAAATTTGTAAGCAAAACGGAAAAATAACAACCTGATTATGATTGCCAGATCTATCACCTGCCCAACATAAAAACCTAAAGACAACAAATAACATCATCAATAATACAATTCAATCCTTCGAATCACCCCTTCTCACAATGTTTACGCTTTCCCAACACCTTGACACCCCCTCCACTGCTACTGAATCTACAACCCACACATCAGACATCCACTCCCACACACCTCAGTGTCAAATCTCTGAAGAAGGAAAGCGAGGTTTCCGAAACACGTTGGGTTATACTCAAAAATAAAATGGTGGAAAAAGCAAAGTTTTCGTGTTTTATTCATAATTTTTAAAATGGATTTCCACAAAGTAAACGCCAAAACATTTAATTACTAATTTATTTCTCAGTCATATATTGACAGATTTAAAAAAAATGTCACTGGTTTATTGGTTTTGATATGTATATTAATTCGATTAATTTAAATACTGTATTAGTAACATCGTAAAAAATTTCCATTTCGAAAATTATTTTTATAATTTTAAATGTTAAAAATATTTTTTTTATATTATTAAAAGTTTTGCCTGGATAACGAACCGTGGTTGGTGCCTGCCCCTTCGGCGACACGGCGCGATGGTTAGGGAGATAAATAACATTGTTATGTATGAAGAAATTGCGATGTAACGGACCCACATTCTGCAATACAAAGTGGATACTACGTCATTACTTCACTGTGAAATGCATCAAATAGAAGCTAGTTAAACCCGTTCAAGCCCATGTAAAATATACTATTTATTTTTTTCCCATAACTAATAAGTTTCATTCTGTGATTTACTTAAATTTTCTTGCATCATCATTTCATTGCAATCATTTAATTGCAAAACGCTGAATGGATAAACGTCAATATTTTGCATTTGAGTCGAAGTTTCATGAGTCATTATGCACATAGTCAAGGAAGCGCAAGAAATAAAACTTAATGGCCCGGTAAAGAATAATAAAACTAAAGTTAAAAGTTAACCTATAAAAAAACGTTATTAGGCCAGTGATAACTTAGGCGGCTGAAACTTGGGACCTAACAAAAGGCGAAGAAACCCGTATTGGCGTATTGAACTGCGACCAATCTACGGCCCCACTTGTGATAATGGTATCTGGAGAACTAGGAATAATCATAAGCTGCAACAATTCTATGATGATAAAGATGTGATAAGATACATCAAAATCTTGAGGCTCGGATAGCAGGGATTAAAATCATTAAAGAAAGTAAAAATTTGTAGCAAATTTAAAAATTTATAACTTTATTAAATATTTAACATTTCTTGATTATTTTAATACAGTTTTATTATCGTAATGCTAGCTTTATAATCGTTAGAAAACATATTCTGTGTACATGTAAATATTCAAAATCTATTGATTTTTTCTAAAACACTGAAATCGAATTTTTCGTCGCGGCCTGTCGATTATTTTCTATATTTTAAAATTATTTTAAATTTTATTTAGTTTTTTTACTTTCATATGAGATTTTTTTTTATCTAAGCTATCGTTTTAAAAAATGTAGTCTAGTGAACACATTTTGATATAAATGAATAATAAAAACCCACATTTTGAACAAAAACACCGAAATATGTATTTTCAGTATATGTCCAGCCTTAAATTCTGTCGATATATTTCCAAAGGGATTTTAAAAATATACAGCCCACATAAGTTGCTAGCTACTTTGGTGTGTCCATTTTTTTACAATATCCCCATATATACAAGCATTTATAAAAACGCACAAAAATTTTTTTTGTTGATTTATATCCGGGGAGAAACGTGTTACGCACTTTAGTGCTATAAACGCAATCGTTTATTTCAGAAGTCGAGTTGTCCGTCAAGTCTCAATAAATTGTAGGCTACTATACTTCGGCTCTACTTCAAATGAGACAGGGCAATTTCAGCCTTCAGTGTGTCGTCATACCATAGTGCTCGCAAACATTTGCGTAAGTGTAATTTTTATTGTTTCGCTATTATTTTTTCGAAACCTCTTTTACAACATTGAAAGCGGCTGTAATAGAGAATATAAATTTCCAATCAAATATTATTACGTACTGAAAATATTATTTTTTTGTGTTAATAGCCTGTTCGCATAACTTTTCATAAAAATAATTAAAATTGAATTTATACCCGGTTTAACACGTCAAAGATTGGACACGTATTGAACAATTTTAAAGAGAATCGAAGCACGACGATTTTGGAGGCTCTTACAGGACCATCAATATTCCAGTATCTGGCGAACCTGGTCATGCCATGTCTGCTGCGGCCACCTTCTCTTTCCGATACTGTCAAAACTTGCATCATCTTCTTTTTCTCGTTCAGCCTTCATCTCTCCACTACTAGATATGGGCCTCTTCCATACCCTTCCATCTTTCTTCATATATCTTTCATATAATTCGCTCAATATGCTCAAACTAATCAGCTTTACATTCTTTCCCGATTTGTTCATTCTTTACTCTATCATAAATGGATATGCTATATGCCCTAGTGATCTCATTGCTGCGCTGCCTTCAGTCAGCTAAGGATTTAATAACATTTTGAGGTTTTTTCACGGTTTACCGCAATGGTAGATTGAATATCCCCAATGCGGTAGTGTGAAAGGAAAGATTCTCACCCTACCAGGAAAATCTTCCGGTGTTCAACAAAATAAGGAAAGCAAATAAAATATGCCCAGATTTACTCAAAGTAAAGAAATGAGGTTTGTTGAATATATTTACAGGCATAATGGTTTACATGATTATTGCTTATTTCTCGTTTGACGATCAAGAATGTAATGTTTGAATACTTGGCACGGATGTGGAGTCGCTCTGCCTATTTCTGGCTTCTTATTGCTTGGACTCGCTACCTGTTACGGTAAGAATATGAAGGTCTCGATCACCATAGAAATATAAAAACAGTGGTAGAATATCGTTGTTTCTTTGTACATTATTTAATACACCCTATCATCTTTCGAATTCGCGTTCTGGATATGGAGGACAGTCTGTTCTTGATTTTGAGCTGCTAGAGACTGGACAAGTTTGTATATGTCTTCAGCATAATGCAGGCAGATGTGTTACAATTAATTGTACGTCAGTACAATTCTGCATACTTCTCTTGCCTAGAATTTGAGAATAAACTTGCGCTCAACAACTGCTAGTTAAGAACGCGTTCCTCAGAGAGATGGCGTGACTGCCTATACACCGTGGGTACGTACAAATGAAATATTATCTGTACACATTACTGCAAATTGATTGATTGGTAGCCGCCGTAAATCACGGTTCGCTTGTGTTAACTAGCCATGATTGGTGCTGGTTTAGAGTTCTCACACAGCCCTCCTCCCTAACGATTCGGGTCAGCCTTGACTTCGAGCCTCAGATTGCTTTCCCAGAAATGGTAAGGGCATTTTTTCACAATTTGTTCAGACTAGGCAGATTTTTTTGCTATGCAACCTGAAATAAATGTTAATTATTATTTTAATCAAATCTAGTACTAATGAAAAATTCTTTTAATCCATCGATTTTTTTTTTAAATTATAATATTTTCTCCTTGCATTAATGCATTCCATCCCACACGTCTATATCTAAACACAAACACAAATATCTTTTGATGCATACATGTTCTCAAAATTCTGGCCGTCATTAAAATAGGTCGTCTATATCTCAGAAAGCATACCACTCAGTTGAATATTTATGGTTTCAATGGATTGATAACAGAAGTAAGATTTATATCAATTACATCAACCACCCGTCTGACTTCCGTGTTCCGCATAAGAGGTTTAGGTAAACGGCATATATTGGCAAGGTAAAATTCAGACAACTTAAGGACGCCGTTGCTTGTGAACCGTAAGTCCGAACAATACGAAACAAGTATTGAACGATAAGCTTATGTTAAGCTTACGTGTATAGCTTTCTACAATCTTTGTTTTGCCTTTGGAGACCATGATTGTATACCACGGAGAAATGTTGAATATACCAGAGACTGGACATGCCAGGCCTTTATTGTTTTAGATGCACTACGATCATTTCATATCTTCTTAAATCTAGTCATCTCCGAACTCTTCGCCTAAACTAAATATAAAAATGCAAGCAAACAAACAAAAACAAAAGTTTAATTTCTGGTTGAGAGTTATTGTGAGTAATCATAGACCCTTGTTAGTTAAACTCCTTGACAATTTCATGGTCTGGATTGATTGTACTAATTGCACCAGCCTTAATGAACTTAATCTTTACCACATCGCTAAATCCTGAAGTACAATCTTGGGATGTGCATTGTCTCCCAGTTCAGTCGCTGATTAAGATGTCTCAAAGATTATGAAAACACGTATAATATTGTAATCTTCGTTTACTCACTTTAATTACATTTTCCGCTAGAGCTGAAGAAGCGAACGGCCTGCACACCAAGAACACCTTAATTAAATCATTGAAAAAGCAGATTCGTGTCTTGGCACCAAATAAACAAGACGATTATAAAAAAGATAAAAAATGAGCTGTTTTAATCAACTCCTACGCCGAATGCAAATCTGATTAATTACTAACTGCCGGGCAAGTTAAATCAAAAAATAATTCCCGTGCGGTGGAGTCTATTTCTTCAATTCTTGATGAAAAATATGGGCGGCACAGGGTGTTTGATAAACTCATTATCATTTTTATCCCCTTGTCCTAGGTGGCTGATAGGTCGAAAGACTTGATGAGACTCTCTGTCTTGTGTTTTTTCAGATCCTGGTGACTAATGAAGTCTCAATCTTCATAAATCTTTATCGCCTTTAAGAAAGTACATCTTGGTGATAATTCATCTTCTGGCATTCGCATGACGTATCCAAGTCTCATGAGATCTTGTTGTTGCATAGGAGGCTCTACGTTAAGGGTCTCCCCAACAGGTCTTAACAATTGTGTCGTAACTGCTATTATATAACATTGTACACTTCGTTAACTTTGACGTGATGAAATTTGACAGATGTTTTGATATAATAACATCTGAGAATAGGAGGTAAGTTTGCTAAAATTTAAAATTATTTTATTGTTTAAATATTTTATTTTAATAAATTCAGCGGGGAACTAAAGTTTATAGAAGTTAACCATTAACCATGCATATCTACAGGCATGGCATAATATAAAAATATTTTATTTATGGAAATATATTTTTACGAGGATTAATTAATCTATTTTTCTTATAAACATAATGCGTAAAAATATTTTGTTATGGGCTACGCCTTCAGAGGCAAACATAAAATTTTTTTTGTAAATGGATGGTTGTCTATAAATTACTAATATAACCAAAAAGAAAACATTTGTCCTTAAAAGTAGGTACCTACTATGTATTGAATTATTAACATCTTTCGGGGCCAATGATTTCTTCATCTTTTATTATTGTAAATTATTAATTTATTGAATGCACAGAGTATAAAATATATACAGAGATAAACTGTTCTTTAGGAGAGAGAAACGGCTCACAGGAGAAGAATGTTACACAATTGTACTGCAGGTAAAATATTAATTTTTGCATAATTAAATTCCATAGTATGAGACGTATTTATTTACATTTTGTGTTCCAAGCTCTCGTAAGTAAAAACATCTTCTTGTAATAAAGTAAATCTTATTTACCAAGAAATTATACTTTTTAAGACTATTTAGTTTGACCTTTTCATGATTTTTTCAAAATTTGCAAGCTCGCAGTATTTTTTTTAAACAAGGGGAACGTATTGGCACCAGTAAGTTGTACTGTTTTTGATTTGTAACTAAAAATTTTCAAATATCTGCAGGAATTTATAAAAATAGTCAATAAGGTATGATAATAATTTTTCCTTTTAAAAATAGTTTTGTTTTTCAAGCAGCCTTAATCGCGTTTACCGAATCCCAAAATTTGTAAATTTAAACCAGGGCAAGATTCCAGCAAATGGAGTCGTTTCATTAATTCAAACGGACGACTGGGCGTGGCTAGCCGGGTAATAAAGGCTTATCTCAGAATTTTAATCAGATCTTAACAATTCGTACTTCAGTTCCCATAAATAATATTACGTCACAATTACTAGGAAATTTTTGGTAAAAATAGAAGATGTAAATACCATGTTAATTAATATATAATTGTGCATTACTTCATTAAATACAGGATGTCTTATGCAAATAGGTGTAACGTTATAAAATAAAATGCAGTTTTGGAAAAATTTACTTAAATATTTTTGTATGAAAAATAAAAAAATAGTGTTAATTAAAAAAAAATTCTACATATTTCAATTTACAAAGCAGCTAGCTACCCAGTTCACTATGCAAAATTTGTAAAAATATGATTTAAATACGATTTTTTTAACGTTCCTCACAAATCCGAATTCACTCTATTTTTCAATATATTATTACAACATTAATTCCAAAGCGTAATATGTAATATTGAGTGTACAAAAAAAATGTTTAAATGAAAGAGATAAATCATAAGTACTTAATGAATGAAAAAAAGCTTCAAATATACCCCATTTCTACCCGAATCTAGATTTATATGTCAAATATAAATTCGAACATATTTTTGTATATTTGCAAAAATAAATTTGTATATAAATTATAAAATATAAATTGTAACATATTTTTGTATATTTTCTTAAAATATATTTTTACGGTAAAATTTATGAGACACCTCGTATTATTTTATAAAAAAATATTTTAATTTCTATGGAGAGCAATGGAACAGAAACAACAATTTCAAAAAATTTAAATTTGATATAATACATAATTTTTAAAATATCCGAAACTACCCAGGTATGGAAAATTCCTGTAATATCCGTAAGGACCGCCAAATAATGATTGTATGGACATAAAGCTGATATTGACCATTAGTATTATTAATATGATATATGAATCTTTATTGGCCATTTGGCATGTTATATTATACCTATTATAAAAGACTTCGAATAAAATATTTAAAAAATGCAATTTAAATCTCATTTTACAAAAAAAAATACAACGTTTTTGACCAAAGAGAAATCAATAAAATGCCGGTGAGATTATAATGAATGGTGTCTACTTAGCATATTAAAAATAATTCTTTATGACACCAAATAACGATCATTTGTATGGCAGTGAGACAACTCAATGCATTTTGGTCCACTCGGCGTTTTTCTTTGAAGCAAGTTTTTTCTTTTCTATGAATGAGTTAAGTATCGGTAACCCGTTTACTGGAATGATCTATTAACTATTTTTATGATTCAATAATGATATTCATAAATCAGATTTCAACGAAGCCGTCGCGTTGGAATACAAGAAACTCGTTTTCTCGTATTATGTAATTTTCTTCTGTAACACCAAGTGGCTAAATATCAGGGGCGTGGACACTGCACAATCAAAAAAGCTGTGTAACTATTTTAAAATTTCTGTGAAGTAAATCTCAATAAGTATTTGATGTTTTATTCGCATAACGTACAACTTAACAATAATAATATAAATACAAAAGAAAATATAATGGATGTATGCAGTATAAAAATCAAAAAAGTTTTTATCTGAAGTGTTGAAACTAATAAAAATCAAAAGTTAGATTATGACGATTGTGTTGAAAAAAATAATAAGCTTTGTATAAATCACACTGATTGTTTTTTAACGAAGGTATACCGGTTTCGATACTTCTGCACTGTATCTTCGTCAGGACGGACACAATAACTTCTGTAAATTAAATTTGTGGTGGAAGGGTGGAGTTTGACAATGGGAAATTGAATTAGAGAATATATTAAATAATTAATTATTCGTTAAATTGAATTGTTATTGACGGACTTTTTAATTTCTAACATTTCTAAATCATCTAACCTAAAGCCTCTATGTTTTCTATTTTTAATTTCGATGCCATTGTTTTTTTTTTTTAAAGTGTGGCCTATCTCTAATACCTGTTTTGAGAATTCTGTGAAATTATTATTACTAAGATACAGTTGCTGGCAAACTTTTTGAAATTCTTTGGCGTAGTGGGGGAATGCGCAGAAGACGAAATTTGGGTCTCTTTGGTGGAAAGGTAGATGCGCAAACTTCCCCCCACTACGCCGTAGAATTTCAAGATGTTTGCCGGCTACTGTACCTTAGGTGTCCTTTATCCTTATATTGAAATAACGTGCTAATTTACCTACTTGAAATTTCTGAGGAGTCATTACAATTAAATTTATATATGCCGGAATGATTTTATGGATCAACTTTGTCTTTAGAGTTTATAAACTTTAAAAAAGAGAAAAAGGAAAAAGTCTAATACATCTAGAGGGAACGGGAGGAAAGATAGAACATAGATAAAAATCTATATGAAAATAATAATCGGTAATAAATCGATAATAACAAACATATACCAAGTAAATGTATGAGAATAATACTTACAATACACTTCTCTACTTGATCAGACGTGTTGTAAAATGGTACAATTGTTTGTTTAAAGTGAACTTTAATGTGTGCGTTCCAATACACTATAAACGAGATATTACTTATTATATTTTGTATATTTGACTCTTCATTTAATAACATAATATATGTATAAACCAAAAATAATACATAGTCATTTTATTTATATTTTTCAAGAACGGAAGTTAATTCACAAAAGTATAATTTTTACGCAAATAAACTTCTGAAAGTAATTTTTTTTATTTATTTCAGATTAATACAATCTTAAGTGACAATACAACCTGTCGAATTTTTCCAGTATCGATACTTGAGGAATAAGTCTATGCCTAGCGCACGCCACTGCCAAATATGAATGTGTATGCTCAATTTACCAAATACACTTGTACGAATTACCATCGAAAATACTAGTGTAAAAGTGATCAAGTAACCTACTGTATTATCATACAGGAGACACCACTTATTATATTTTTATGATTCTATCTAGCGAGATCTAGAGAAGGTTTTATCCACGCTATATATTATATGTGATTACCAAATAGCCAAGTTTGCACTATTTCGCACGTTACGTGATAAAATTTGAATTATAAATATTAAAGAAAATAAAAATAACGATTACAGCAAATAAGTCTACTACCTACTAGGACAAGGGGATGAAGATGATGATGATGAAGTCTGAAGTATTGAAAAAAATTGCAAACTTTGAAGTCGCTCATCTCCATAACTATTAACATTAGGACATTGTTGCTTGAACATTTTCGACACCTAAATTAGGCGGAAATCTACACATCTTTAAGGTATCGTGGTCTACCTTTGTTATACTCTGATTAATTAAATATAGAGGTGTTAAAACAGAATAATAGTTTTAATTTAAATTATGATATCTTACCACAATGTGTTTACTTCATGTGAAAGCATTTTTTTATCTGCTTGTTAGACGAAAAAATTTCTTTTTTATCTAAAGGTAAATAAATTTCACAGAAATATTTATTTTTAACTACAAAAAAGAAAAAATATTCTATTGATTATTATTAATAAAAATACTATAACATGATTATTTATATGAATAGGTAAATTTTTAATTATGTTGACGTCTAGCAGTTTCGATAGCATTATTACCTTAGTCAGGACAGACTAGTGCTAATATTCTATGCATATTCAAACAAAATCTGTCTTAATTTTGATTTTTATGACACCTACCATATTTATACAAGTTGATAATATTGTAAGTTTTATATAAATCAAATCGTTTAATCCAGTTTTGTATACAAAACTGGATAAAACGTAAGTAAGACGCAAAATAAGTAAGACCCAAAATGATCTACATCTAAGTATGTTGGACTGTAAAGAAGGTGCACGAACAAAAACTCTAAAATGAAGATGCTCGTATGATCTGGGGATGTAACGAGGCTTGACAGAGTGAGAAGTGAGCATATTAGGGGTAGTTTTAAAGTAACTGAAAAGATGAAGGAATCGAGACTGACATGGTATGGCTATATAATGAGGCTTGAAGATCATGCAGTGCATACCGCACTCAAAATACAAGAGATAAAAAGAGGTAGAGCTTAGAGGATTGTATATACTCTAAGAGGTAGAGGTCAACTCAGCGCCACATGGTGGAGTAGTGTGGAGAAGGACCTGAAGGATGCCCAGTTGGACGAAGCGATGGCCCAGAACAGGGAATCGTGGAAAGGAAAGGTAAGGAAAGCCGACTTCAAATAAAATGAGAAGCGGGCGAAGAGGAAGAAGAATTAGTAATCCATTACTAACCGACGTTTTTTGCCTGACATGACACACTACGTCAGAAAATCACAAGATGACATAATGATTTCAAAACTGATCGTCATATTTTAATATAAAATATCATCCGTGTGGTGTATAATATTATATGCAAATTAAATAATTACTATAATATTTTCGACTTCATAGGAAATAGGTGTTTCCGGACTACATACAAGCGTCACCTACCGACATACTTAAATTAATCGTGTATGGTCAGTTCTCATATAAATCGACTTCAAACGACCTACCATAAGTATAGACCTCAAACTTTTATTTAAAGTGTCTGTTCACCGATTTCCACAGCTCGAAACCCTGGGCTGATTAATATATTTAACTGCATTTACCGGATACAAGTGGAGTCAATATCATAGCACTTGGTGGTTTGTTAAATTACTTTTAATTACAGTTATGCATATTCAAAGAAAAATTTTCGAATATTTTATAGAAATAATCACTGATTTAAGTGAAAATTAAATTCAAACATCTTTTTTAAGTGGCTGATGATGCTATTTTTAATGCTAGCATCACAACTCAAGGAGAGCAAGATGTCCTTTCTATTTTCATGAAAAAATTAGTCATCTCTTTTTCTATATAATGTTTTAACTATTTTACCACCTCTAACTAATGTTTTATTCTCTTTAAAGATTTGTCTAATATAACAAAAATAACATACTCGTCTCATTATTTAATTTTTAGACTCATTTCCTTTTGTATTTAACACGGGTAAGTATATAAAAAAAAGTATATTTTTTTTTAATAAAATCAATGATAATTCCAGACCATCATTTTGAGATCTGTGTCTGCTATGATTTAAATTATGCTATGATTATGTTGTATCTAGAATACCATTAGACCCATTAAAAACCCACTTAGTCATCAAAATTGCAAAAGTGCTTACTTGGAGTAGCAACTATTGAATATTGTGCTCTTGTGTCTTATTTTTTACAAAACTTTCTGTCTAGAATTTCTAGTTCAACGCAAATATTTTCAGCTCGCAATGTCATTTCTGTCAGGAAATGTGGAGCATTGAAAAACGATTATTATAAATATTATTATTAATAATAATAAAATAAATCCTTATTCAAATACCTTTAAATAGTTATTCGTCTCCCATACACCTACTTATATTTATTTTTGTTAATAAATACAAGTCAAATTTTAATTTTGAGTATATATACGTTGTATTATAATGAAGGGACCATTGGCCCCGAAACATATTGATCATTCAATAAATGATGATCAAACATAACCATTTCGTTGTCTGTCCATACGTCCGTCTGTCTTAACTTCAAGTAACATCCGTAATTTCATTCGAATTTACGGCTAAAAAAACGAAATTAAACGGCCGGAGATGGGGCTGGAACCCTCTCGAAAAAGGTCGCCTCTCCGCGGAGCGCCAAAAAGATGCTATAAATATACACCATGGCTTAGCAAAGACGCGAACCAATATTTCGACATTTTTGACGGTTGCAGCTAGTTTGATATAAAGTGTTTCTTTTTTTACTCCTTTTCTTTTAACTCGTAGCGTCAGCTTGCTTGCTTGCATGTCTGTCGAAAAAACTTTGTATCGATTTTTAACCCCTTTCCCGTGATCCAATCGAGCTGAAACTTTGCAGACAGACTCGTGACGACGATAAAAATGATCTAATTTTCGTTTAAAAAAATTAATAATTATAGTATAATTTTGGATTTTTAGAAATTTTTTATTACTCGCTTTCGTAGCGTCGCCCGACTCGAGCCCAACGCGTAGGTTAAGCGCCAAACCTGTTTCCAGTATCATAAGAACTTATGGTTTTTATGGATAAGTTTTTTAAAATAAATAAGTATTCTAGAATTCAGAAATTGGGCGAAACCCTGTAATAAAGGGAGTAAGTAATATTTTTGAGGAAGTAAATAACTTAAAAAACTTAGGAATCGAGCGGACCAAGTCCCGATCGTGAATGCCAGCGAAACAGATAAATCACGGACGTCCTCGAGGTGCGGGATGCGCCGGACCACACCTCGGCTAATTACGGCGTGATTTATCTCGGGCGAGGCATAGTTCGGATTCTGCGCGTATCGGATAAAAAATGTATTAAAAGATCCCGCGCGCAGGGGCTCCGCGCGGCGTGTAATGCGCGCCCCGAGACTCAGGTGTGACTAATAACAGATGCCTTTGAGTCCTTTGTGAGTTGCCGAAACGCCGACCCGGGCCGCCATCACGGGGGGAGGCTGCGGTCGCTGCAGCGATCTTGCGCGAAATGTAAAAAAAATCCGATCAAAAATTCAAAAAACAAAAACCCGTCAACAATTAAAAACATAGACTTTGATAAAAATTATGTCGGCCAAAACGAGACCACAATAAAAGAACGTCGCTGTTACATAAAAAATAACAACTTCTCGGAATTCCCCAACCATATAATTGATAACAACCATTCTCTCAACGGTCACAAATTAAAACTCCTTATAAAGGATGGATAATTAACTATTTGGAAATCGTTGAAATTCCAAAAAAATATAATCTGTGAAGACACTTGAATGCGTGATATCACATTTCAAAAAAGTTCTCCGATCCTAGATTTCCGTTAATGACCGAAAAAACCCTCTCCACTACGCTGCCCCACCCGAAAAGATTGAAAAAAATTCTTTAATACCCGATGATGAGATGAACTGCTCATCTCGAAACTAAATTAATGATGAATATCTCAAATATTGTGTGTGCACTGCAAAGTGAAACAAAAATTATTTTTTAATCTAAAATTATGCATCGAATCGTACAAAACTTATTTTCAAAAAATAGTTAATTTTTACAATAGGCTGGATCGGAGAGTGATTTAACGGTTTATTGATTTAGATATTTTCAGTATCCTTCTGTTAAGACTTTGGTGAGATCTTGTTCCAGTACACACTGCAGTGTACACTGCAGTGCAGTACAAAACATAATACCGTTTTAGTACCTATTACGAACGAAAATTTGATGAAAATATTTACAATGAACATTTAAATATTGTAAAATAATTCAACCAACTAATCTAGAATCAGAGTGAGCTTTCTCTTCAGCGGGAGCGATCTGCAATCAAATTAGATCCAGCCTAAATGATGACATGTTAAGCATGATTTGTTTTTAAGGACTCATATTAAATTTTCATCTGAAGGATATTTTTTTAACAACTTGTACAAAACCTTTGTAATATTTTCTTGTTTTTATTATTTTAAACCTCAATTCTATAATGATCACTATATGTCTAGTATTATCGATAAATTGAGTGTTAACCGCTAATTATTTTACCGTTTAACCGGTAATATCAATTTTAATAGCTCAAGAAGTAGATACTTTGATGGGGTACGAAAGGTACAGTTGATTCGGTCTACGTACCAATGATTAAAGAATTATTTTATTTAAAATACGCGTGCGTAAGGCTTACGTTATCACATGAATGACCAGTGTAAATATTGCAAAAACTGTTATTAAATTTTTCATATCTTTAATAATTTTATTATTAATAACTTATTCTACCATTGGTTAGATTAATTACCTCATTACGCATTGTATAACGTAATTTTACTCAAGTTTTAAATATCGTTGAACATACAGAGACAGAGACGCGGCTCGCGCGATCCGACCCGCGCGCGTGATTCGGCCCCGACACTTACGAGATCGAAAAATAGGGAACTTCAACAACAAGAAGACAAAATGGATGTCTGACCACCTCACAAACATTATAATAACGGACCTCATTCATTTCTAGTCATTTGCCAACATTTAAATTAGTTCTACAGTGAATATTCTCCATTCTCATTCCTACAGAAAGTGGCTAAACAACTCGATTCATTCTTTTTACACGTCTAAGGCTGTAACTACACAACCAATCTGTCGATTAGCCTCCACGAATCTATCCGATTCTGGTATTACTACTCATCATCATCATCACTATATATGTTTTTCTGTTTGTGCTAGCTTGGGTAGGTACTTTAAGGACGCTATATTGCGCTTAATGTATGTAACGACATTGTAATGGATTTAAAGCGCGTGATGTGTGAAAAAATGTAACAATGTTGCAAATACATTAACTTGACTTCATTTTACCATGATTATGTTAGCTTCACCTGTTTATCCAGACGTATTATTATAATCAATATTTTACCCACTTTACAGTGTCTAATCGAGCTGAAATTTTGCACACATTACAATACACGATTGCAACACAAGAATCAATTATCAGATTCACTAATTAATCGATTAATCCATCATAATTATTTTAGTTTGCATCCATGATGACAAGTGTTGGTTTGTATATTAAGACAAAGGATTCCTAATTTACAAATTCAAATGAAATATGACTCATTGAAATATTAAAAAAAAATCGTTATTATTTTTTATTTTACATAAATGTTTATAATTAATCTATATAAAAATGGAATTCATTATATTTCAATATTTTTTTTTTATATATCTATATCTAGCTTATAATTTAGTTAAATTGTCTTATATTCTTAATAGTGTTTCTTTTATACTGCTTATATTACCTTTTTTAAATACTGTTTCCTTTGAATTGTTTATTTTATACTGTTGAAATTACTAACGTTTTTTATGTGTTTATTGCTTTTGCTCTTGCTTTTATACTGTTAATAGTATTTTACCTAAAAACACAGAAAATACATTTCTCTAGAGCAGGCCTAGCTCAAGTGAGAAATCGTCAGGATTTCTTCCTGTATATATTTGTTGTGAACTATAAAGAAAATGCATTTTGCGATTTATAAATTATTTGGTTGATAGAAATTTAGGAACATGTTTTCGATTTGGCGAAATATCATCAACAAATTCGCAACCCTACACTACATTAGCTTTACCGTAACAAATTTGATTTAGTGTTGAGCAACGAGCTAAGCGCGAGAATCGTTGTGCATTTCTGGCGTTTTTTATGCCATGTCATTTTTAAAGGTAGGAACAATGTGGCTACACTGCTAAGTATGTACAGGTAAATTATTGTGTTTCTGCCTGTAGATACTATTTTGGCCAGTCATTAGGAAGGGAAAGAATGTCGTAGACTAAGAGCTAGCGACCGCCAGATTTACGTATCTGTACTTATCTGTACATGTACCTACACTATAGTAGGTAAGAAGGTTCGGATATTATTACATTTTTGTGAGGGGGATTTTGGCAGATAACAAACAGGTAATACATTAAGATAAATTATCGAAGATTCAAAGAGACGAAGCTATGAATTTGAGTAACGTGTGTGAGGTCTTTTTACACGATGGCCCAGGGTTTACAACCTTTATGAGCTGGCTTATTAGTGAACGTGGCATTCACACAAAGCAACGTTCAACAATTCCATCGTGAGAACATCCACACATCATTTTTTTCAGGTTCTGTATAAGTTAAAATCTGAGAATCTTTCGTTAATTTGAATGGACTATGCCAGAGACATCTATACTCTTTTCTAATGAACTAGTTATACATAGATTTTTGTAGCTGGTAATGATACCTCTATATTTTTATATAAAAATATAGAGGTATTATCTGGACCATCGTATAAAAAGACTTCTACACACATTTCACATATTTACAGCTTCGTTATTGTGAGACTTCTATGATTTATCTTAATTGATTAATCATCCCTGTGGGGACAAAATCCAGTGACTGTGTTCTTACAACATATCTACGTAAAAATATTGTTAACGGGTAATCCAGATACAAAAAATATGTAATTAAAACGTAAAAATAACAAACCTGATTTAATATATTTATCGGGGCAGTACTTTATACTCGTATTAATGATTGCCAGACATTTTGAAATTATCTGTAACAGGAACAAATCTGAATATATGTATATATATATATTTAAAAAAAAACATTTTTTTACAGTAAAGATAGCGACAGTTTTTTGCAATGGTATTTCTCTTCTACAAGAGTAATACAACTCGTGAGTAGGAGAAAAGCATCATTATTAGGGCCACTATTTAACAATGTACCGGCTACCTAATATTTAAACAATTAACTTTTTAAAAATTAGTACCTACCTATATTACCACAATTACTTTCAAAATCCTCACATCTCAAATGTCAAAGTATCTAAATCTTCTTACCTACTAAAGGGTACATCTACAGAAAATATTTCAGGTATTGATAATAAGGTTGATACTATAACGTAATTCTGACGGTCGCTGGACCCTGCTCTATAGGTAGTTTTATTGAATCTTGAGTAGATTAGTTGAGTAGTTGAATAGACGGTAATGGCGTATTTTATGATGTGTACGAGAGATGTTCAACGTTAATAAATGCAAACTAGGAACCCATAAATATCTAACTACGATTAATTGAAATTTAATCGATATCTATAAAACAACTTATATTACTAGACTCTTAACTCCTTAAGAGGATTTAATTAATTAATATTTTTGATTTTAAAAGCAATAAAACACCTTGTGGCTTAAAATTACCTATATTTAAATTTAAAATATAATTAAATACTTAGTTTTAAACCACTTGTTACTATATTCGTCAACCAGTTTTGGTTGGTCTCAAACATTATTTCAGGACAATATTAAATGATATTTTATTTTATTTTTTTACTTTATTTATTTGTTTATACACTAGATACACAATAATGCTTTTAATAATAAATTAAATCTATGACATGACATTTTAAGAACATTATATTCCCCATAATATGAGCCAGCTCGAGCTTATGGGAGAAGTATTTACAAGGAGTATTTAAAGTACAAAAGCAGAAACCATTTAGAAGTAGTAATTTTTATTATACAATAACCATTTAAGACATCTGGGCAACGATAGGTACAATACATATAATATATAAAATATATGACAATATAATATTATATTGTCCTGATGAAGTTTGAGACTAATCGAAATTAGTTGTCGAATATAAACTAACACCTAAGTGGTTTAAAATTAAGTATTTTTTTTAATTTTAAAATAATTTACATTCAACGCAAGAATAGACGTAGAAAAATTAGTATCAATATTAGTATTTAGTAAAAAATTAACATATTATAAGAGTTAATTAGCATTCGATTAAGTGTCTATGACGATTGCGGAACACATCTTATAAATTTCTTCAGGATATTATGAGAAAGTGTCATTCGATTTGCATTATTTTTATGAGAATCACGCTTTCCAAAAATTTAACCCCAATGAAAATAGAGTTCGTAGTATAGTTAATAAAAAAAGTGAGGAAAACTGTGCCATTTAAATAGAATAAGAATGCAATTCATCACATGGAAATTGATTTTATATGTTTCTCTATTATAATTGCGCTAGATCTACAGTAATGTCACTAATGTCCTGTTTTAATATATAATAAAATAAAACAATCGTATGCTTTTTTCAAGAAACGAGGTGTGTGTGTGCGTGTGTTAATATGTAAAAATATTATATACGCATTATTTCACATTCGAGTCACTTTAAAGCGAGATATTTCAAAAGTTTAATTTATAATTAAATTTTTTCGGCGGGCAATACAAATTTTTGACTCAAAAGGTGAAATTACAGTATTGTAAATATCTGAAAAAGAATTATTTTATGTGATTATTTTTGAGGATATTCAAATTGATGTAGTTAGTAAAGTTCGTTATCTACAACTTAACGAAAAAAGGTTTACAAAAGCGATATTTATTTTAAAACCTGAATAGCTGAGTGGACTGGAGTCTGACGACATGTACCCGAATTAGAGATGTGAAAAGCATGACAAAAAGTCACCTTTCACTAAAGAAACCACTCCATCACCGCGTCTGTCAGTCTGTCTGTCCGATGGCTCGTCCGCAGCGTCTCAGGTGTTCTAAGTATCCGTGACAAATCGATTCTCGGAGCAAACCTGTCCGGCTTTGTTCCTTTTTGTCCGCGCCACCCACGCGGCTCACAGTTTGTGCAACGCTGATCCGTCACGGCGGAAATGTTTTGGAAACTGTGAGGTCGTGTGTGTTAACAGCTTTTTAAGGCTTTTTTTGTACGAGTCAACCAAATAATTTGTCCGTTATTTTCAGCAATTGACAAGGAAGGTAATTTGTGGTGCAATATGATTATTATTTTTCTTTAAATAAACCAAACTTTGTTCACAACTGATTTTTACTTTTAATCTGACTATAGTTTCGAGGACTATAAGTATAGTACACAACAAAGTGCATATAATTTACGACCTCGGAAGAAATAATCAGTTCGGTCTCCACCCCCGCGGTGATAGGACGCTCTCCTGATGACGCCGGATAAGACTTCAGTGAAACGTCGAGATTTGCTTCTCAGAGGAATATACGGTTCGTATAAAATATCCGTTTCATTTAACACATAAATATAAGTAATCTACTTCTCATTAACAGGTGGTGTACTATTTATGGATTTTATTTATTTGGTCGTTCAACAGGAAGACATAAGTACATGATATGTAAAGAATACAAAATAATGGTTTTATATCTCTCATAATTATAGGACGACACAGATAAGACAGTGATAATAAATATTAATTTAACCTACATAGATAGATAAGTATCAGTGATACTAAGGAGAAAAAGTAAATAGTAATATTAAGTAACACGTATAATGTATATAATGCACATGGTCAGTGAAGGTGACGATTTTCTAATATCTGCCTCTCCTTTTGATTAAGCGTTAATATTCTAGAGATTATTAATAATGATCATTAAAATAATGGAAATGAATGTAAAACCTAAACTATGTTATATTTTCTTGAGTTTAACTACGAGTATATTTTATATTTTTCTTTTCAAATTTCGAGATTATCAGAATCCCTCCTCGACAGTTGAAATATTAAACTGCATTATGTGAATATTAAACTATATTATGCATATTATGTAAGTATATGTTCGGATATTCTAATCTGTGGGATTAGTATATTATATACTAATTAAGATATAATAATCCTAAATTATTTTTTAAACAATCTCTGTATTTTATTACTATGCATATTGTGTATTATCTAAATATAATGATTTCGTTGTCTGTCTGTTCGTAACGTCAGTAACTTATTGGAACGAAGATGGAATTACAACTTTAGATAAAAATAGTGCGACACGCAATCAGCGCGCAACGCGTAATGGCTCAGGCAACACGCAACGGTCGCCCACCAAATTACCATTTTTAATGGGCGTACCGCTAGTAAATATATAGAAAAAATCTATTTTATTTTGACAAGATATTTATAATAAATGTAATGAATAGATCGAAAAGTATCGGACGCAATATTGCCTTTGCGATAAACTTTGTTCAAATCAATAGCATTTGAAAGTAGGCTATTTCTTTTAGATATAGTTATGTATAATATAATAAGTAATCTCTGTGTATCAAATTCAGACTTTTACTAATTTACCGATAATGCCATTTTCTGGTAAATTTGCATGCCCCTGTGTTGAGTCATACATTTTAAACACATTTTAAACTAATAAAATTCAAAAACAAAGTTTATTATTTTAAAATGCACAAAAAATCTGGAAAATGATCATAATTATGTGGCTCTCGGGGAGCAGGAGGATAGGATGTATTTGTTCTCTAATGGCTTTACTTTAATTTAAGGGGTCACCAACAATCCTTAAATACTAGGGTATCTAAACATTGGAATATATATGTATAATTCGGGAAGCAGAGAATAAAAATAAGAATTTGGAATATACTTACAAGATTTAATTTTGAATACACAGATTTTTAACAATACCTTTTTAATAAAAACTTAAGACTAATTATAAAACACTGGATGAACGGAGTCTACGAGGAGAGTGGTAGAAGTCGTGTCTCTCC
Source organism: Agrypnia vestita (assembly GCA_016648135.1). NCBI lineage: Eukaryota > Metazoa > Arthropoda > Insecta > Trichoptera > Phryganeidae > Agrypnia > Agrypnia vestita. The sequence goes on along the minus strand of JADDOH010014895.1, from coordinate 40,993 downwards.
CTCTATTTATAGCATTTGCGAATGTTTCCAGAATATTCTCCCAAAACAGTATAGGGCTGTGCTGTCTGCGGCTTCCGACATGATCGATATCTTTCGATGGGAATATCGAAAAATATCGATCCAAGCCTCAGCCTACAATTACAAAAAAATTAAAAGACAAATAAAAATATAAAAGTATAAAAATGTGAAAAATAAATTTAGGCTTGTGAAATTCTTTAAATTTATTTATGTAAATGGGTGTTTAATACGTAAACTGAAGTCACTTGCACACAAAATTAAGTAGAAATATGTAATTACAAAAAAATAATAACCTTAACATTCGAAAGGACAACATTTCAGTCGCCTCGCGATTCGATGATCAGTCAGTGACCCCTTCAGTCGAAAGTCTAGAGTCTCCTCATGAATGACAAATTCCAAGCGTTAACAAAAGAATTGCCCGGGTCCGAAAACCAGTAATTTCGTAGCAATTCAATTCATGCCTTTGGAGTGTAATCATATATGCTTAGTCCTGCGCCATAAACCCGTCGATTGTGATGACTTGTGACGTCATGAATCATTACAGTTTTTATGAGTGTGTGTAGGTAAGAAGATGTATTGTTGGTACCTAGTTATGTACTTTGTGGATCCATGAATGATTCAGAAATATCTTCTATTGATTCATACACCATGTCTTATTCATTGTCAGAAATAAAAAAAATATTCAAGTGCTTATTACATTGATAAAAAATTGGAAAACGTTATAATTAGCGGGTAGGTGTACGCACGATATAAGTAGATACTGAAATAAAGATACAATCGAATCGTTGATACGGTACTTCACGTAGGTACTTATGATAAACTAGCTGTATGCCGTCAAAAATGACGGTAATTTTACATGCCGGTTCCTAAAGAATAAGTATTTACTTACTTATAGCCGGCACTCATGAAATAGTAATAACGATTTTTATCAAAATATTTAACCTTTTTTTTATATATTTCCCCTGCCGGTGGAACATGAAATGATTAACGTCTCACTAAGTCCTATATCTACTGTATTTTTGACGGGTAATGCAGGCTCAGCGAAGGCAACATCGCTATCGTTGCCGCCTTCGGGTTTGCTGGGCCGGGGTTCAAGCTTCATCTCTGGCCGTTTAATCTGCTTTTTTAGCCGTGATTTCAAACGAAATTACGGACGTCACACGATGATACGGGGACAAACAAAAAGACGGATGGACAGACAATGAAATTATTATAATAAGGATTAGGATGATTAATTTGCACGTTCTATAAAAGCGAACCGTATGTAAAATTTGTATGGATTGAATGTAAAATAATCTCATAATCCAAAAAAATGTAGAAAGACCAAATTATTTACGTATAATTCTTATATATTTTTGTATATTGTTTCTGATCCCCCTTTGTTCTCAGCTTAATTTAATAATCTTCCATTTTTTGCATATTATTATTTTAATATTTTTTTGAATATTGTTAAATTATTGTTTTTAAACATTAAAACATCTTGTAAATTCCATAAAAACTTATACGATAGGCTCTGTACCATTTTATACACATGTAACCTGATTTTTATTTCTGCTGTTAGTTTGCAATGGATATATAAATTTCATAAATTTATTTTATTTTAGTATGTACCTACGTAATATTCTGCATATGTAATATTTTTATGATATTTATTTAATTTTATATATATTTAAGGCTTCGACAAGTCTGTTTAAAAAAGTAATGGATGCATGTCTTATTAACAATTAAATTGGTTGATACATGGGTATTCGTGTAGATCTCGTGAGTAGTTTTCATTAGATTGCCAAACTTTTGGCAATATTTAATGCAATACTGATCTGGTCGTTCCTTCATTTGACAATAATTTATAATCCGAAGGGCAAGGATGACTGCCAATCGTGCATACGCCTAAATTTTTTCCCTACTTTATACAGTAGGGAAAAAATTTACGCGTATGTACGATTTCATTACACATTTCCACCAGAAGACACATACTGCGATTAATTTGTTTGGACGGAAAAAATAAGATTCGATATTATTTGAACACAGTTTGTATATTTTCTCTGCCGAGCTTTAAGTGATGAGGCATCCAGAAAAGTACAAGATCTTGCATCTCATAATAAGATTGACAAATTTATCAATCAATTAGAAAAGACACACAGAAAAATTGAATTAACGAAGGAATATTTTAAATGAATTAAAATAATTTAATTCTGGCGGTAGTTTAACTCTAACTCGGTAATTTAACTCTAACACTAGCGGTAGATACACAAAGTTATTTGTGACTATTGCATTTTAAAAAGTGGATTTCTTCCAAAAATGGAATAATATGTGTGTTTATCAATTAAAAAGAGTCTACATATAAGGTCAAAAATTTTACGTTAATTTACCAAGCTGCCGTGGTAAAATTGGATAACGCGTTATTCCCGGATAGAGCGGAGGTCCATTGATTCGAATCTCGGTAGCAGCTAAAATATTTTTCGTTAATTTGATTTTTCTGTATGTCTTTTTTAATTGATAAATAATGTTAATAATTAACAACTTTGTTCTAAAATTGCAGATTCACAATAATAATGTGTTTTGTTTAATATCATAATAAGATCACCAAAAATCAGGGCTCTGGAAAAAGGAGAACATCATACTGAAGAAACTGAGAGAGTGGTTTGGCCTGCAGAGCTGCTCCGAGCCGCCGTAAACAAAGTTCTCATAGCCAACATCAGTTGAACGGATAGGGCACTAAAATAAACCTTATGTAATGCAGCGGAAGAGAATGTACATATGATATACGTGTTTATTCCGTCATAGTTACATAAAGAAGTTAAGTGTGTACTTATAATGCATTTTAAACTTTCATATACACGTTTTGTCCGTGTCAATTTAATTTAACATAAGTACTGAGCGCGACAATAATTCGGTTTTTTTATGCAGAGTAATATGCATTTAGAAAACAAAGCGAATAATTTCCGATCAATTTTTTTCAAATTTTATTTCAAGCGACTGTCACCGCTCAAGCGGGAAATGAGCGCTCGTAAAAAATAGAAAACCAACAAATATAATCGTCGCATTTCTAATAAATTGGGCGCAAAACTGAATTAAGCCCGCTAATGCGCATAAATAAATACTAATAAACCTATTCGATTCAAATAACGTATAATCTACCACCCACGGATGGGTCCTGAGCGAGAACTTTAATGTCGCCGAAACTGTGAATTAATATTCAAATTGCCTTTTGGCACATTCTTAAAGAGGAAATAACGGGGATTGATGGCAACCTTATTGACGTCATAAAAAATGTCATTCCCCATAATCTAACATAATCATTTTATTGCTATTGCAAATTGGGACATCTTTATTGTTATTAGACAGGACGCCTCCACGTATCAGAAGTTGTAAACCATTTTATGGCGGAAACTCATCTTCCTTGCACTATCCCAACTTATTGCCTAGGTATGCTACTTCTCGTTCTCAGATTGTATCTTCTTCGGTTCTGGATGTCGTTTACATCTAGGCCGTTTCTCGGAAGAATTTTGAGGCATTGAGTCATCCAGGAGATCTTTGGTCTTCCTCTGGATGACTGTCGATGAAGCTTGATGATGAATGCATAGGCATTGTCTGCTTTTACGACTCATGTACCCATACCATCTCAGCTGTTGTTCTTCCAGCTTATGGATTATGTTCGTGACCCCTAGGCTACCACAAATCCGTGAACTTTTAATCCTATCTTTAGTGTATCTCCTGTCGACCGTCTAAGCAATCGCATTTCTACTGTTTCAAGTTGCCTAGAGTAGGAGTTGTACATAGTCTTGCATTCGGAACCATACATTATTGCGGGTCTAAAAATAGTCTAGTTTATCTTTCTTTTAAGTTTCATAGGGATATTCGGGTCACACAAGAGTCACAGAAGATTACACCGATTCTATGGTCAACTTGCACTGGCCATGCTCCGTCTTTTTTAATGGCAGAGTCTCGCACACAAAGCCTTTTGGACATATATGGATCCAGAAATTTTGGTACAAGTATGGATTCGAGATTGATGGTCCATGATCTATCTGAGACACATCCTCCATTTTTTTTGGATCGTCCGCTATATCACACGCAGAGGATATAATCTGATAGTGAATGAAAAGGCGGAAACCAGTGATTGGTCAGCCCCGTTTATCCAGTAACCTTTTAAGAGCAAAGGCTCTCAGGATACTACAAGATGGCAGGATACTACAAGATGGCCTCCCAGAGTTCTGAAATAGAGACCTTGGGAAAATAAAAGAGGCATCGGAAGACCTCAAAAGAGATGGGCCGATGATATTATCGCTGTGGGGGAAAGAAATGGCTACAATTAGCCAACAACAGGGAAGAATGGAAAAATAAGGAAGAGGCCTACATCCAGCAGTGGAAAGACGAAGAAGAAGAAGAAGGCTCTCATATAAGTCATTGTTCTCAGCTTTTTCTTTTCCAAATTACAAACACTTATTCTGTGCATTCATTGCTTACCTTTATATCACTCTTTTGTCTTTTTCGAATACCATCAATTTCGATTTGCTAACGTTCATCAGACGTTAACTCTCTATGCATACATTTTGGAGTATTCTTGTATATATACTGCAACGGACGTTGGCTATACACATACAAATACCTATTGTATCTTAACTTTCTGAATATTTTTTTTTTAATTGTGACGCGAACACGGAATACGTGTCACATTAATATTCTTACTATTTTCAAACTAAGCTAAACGCTTGTGCTATGAAAATAGGGCTAACTTGCTGGTCTGGAGTGAGGTGGATTTTCTTATTTTTGCTGTATTATATCTCATTTGTCAGTCATAGAGTTTGTATTATTATTTGATATGTACCTAAGTATGTATAACCTTACTCTTATTTATTTTAATTCCTTTAAGGGTATTATTGGTATTGTAAATAATAAAAAAAAAATCCTTTGCTATTAATTAATTCTTAATTCATTTACTTTTTTAGCTCATCTAATATAATAGTTGTAATAGATCGCATCTTTACACAAGATTGCCCGTCTCGTTTGTGGGTTAGTATAAAAATACAAATAAAAATTTATCCAGTTGTTATCGACAACTGCATAAAATCAATTCAGCAGAATCAGAGCCAAATCACGGCCATTATAAGATTTTCGTAGATCGTAAGGTCGATATTCGCTTGCGTTTGCCCGGTCAGTCCGTATCAAATGGCCCTCGGGTCGGGATACAACTGCGCATAGCGAATTGCGCACTGGTGTGTTGTTTATAAATTTGTTTTGTTCTACGCGACAGTGCACGTCTCGCAAACAGCAGCTGGCAAAATAATGATCCCGACTGGAAAGGAACACGTTAATTGTGTTTTTTGAAAAGGGATTATATAGTAAATAAATATTCCTTTTTACTGATATTTGGGGGATTAGCGTATTTTTTGAGTGGGATCAGGTTGTTGTGAATAAGTACCAGCGATTCGACACAAGATAATGAACCCTATTGCCTTTATTGGTTTCCTCGTAAAAGTGAACGGGGGGAGTGTTAAATTTTTCGTAAAATTACGATTTATGACACTGCAAAATTAAATGCCGAATTTTTGAAAACAGCCGCTGCAGATTAAAGTCGCGAATTTCTCCGAAAACTGGAAATATTAACGAGATTGTGTATTTTCACCAATTTATTTTTAATTACTTTTTTATTACAGTTTTATCTCGCTATGATTCCAGCATTCGATACACTAAGAAAAAAGTGTGAATAGTGAAGGTAATAATATATCCATGTGCTATGTAGAAGGTTATACCTTCGTCTATGGTTTTGTAAAAATGTTCAATATATGCCGAAAAATCTGCTTGTAACAAAATATCCAGTGATATTAATAATACAGAAATATTCACCTTGGAAATTTTTTACTTGTGTAGTTAGTTATAGGTAAAATATATGTGTATTATATACCTATGCAGGTATTAAAAATATCTGCCACTATATTTTACTAGCAGAAATTATTTATATTTTATTAGCTGAAATATAATAAAACGTTATATTTTACTAGTAGAAAGTATTTTGCTAGAACGTTCCCTAGTCTGCCAATGATGGTACCGCGCAGCCCTGTCCGATATTGACATATTATTGTTTTTTTTTTAAATATAAAGCTTCAATAAATAATTATAAATAAATAAACATTTATTTCTCATAAACTCGAGCCGTTATGTGAGGTAGATACTCGTACTTACGCCGCTAGGATTACATCTTTATTTAATATGTAGCTCTAATGAATAATTATAAGTAAATAAATATACTTCTTCAATAATAGTAAAATAAGATGAGATATGATGAAAATATGCCTCATTTTCACCACTTATAAATTGAAAATATCAACATGTTTCAAGGCCAATGGTGCCTTAGTCAGGATGCAATGTAGACCTGCCAAGTAACAAATAAGAAAAATCGAAGTAAAGATATATAAAAAAGAATATATGAAATGAATAAATAATTAAATACTCACATTTAAACAAATTTAAGAGATAACTGTTTGTAAAAAGGGCCTGGTTATTTTTACTGTAATTTTTATATTTTACTGTTGTGTTAAGAGAGGGATTTACACTTTTTCGTTACTACTTATTTTGTATTCACGAGTTAAAAAAATATTTAATTTGGTTAATAATTTTTTTTTCGTAAATTGGAGCCGTTCAGGTAGCTACAATTACATCTATACTAATATATAAAGAGGTAAATTTTGTAAATTTGAGTAAAGGGTTAATCTCCAAAACTACTCATCCGATTTTAAAAATTCTTTCATCAATATTTAGAATTGATTTTCAGGGTGGACATAGGTTATATATTGTCCCGTTAAAATAAAAAACTTTTCGTGGTGACCCTTTTTACAACTAAAGTCGACAAAAAAATGTGGAACGATGCGTTTTTTACGAACGCTGGCTTAACGGTAAGAGATATTTAAATGCTATCTAATGAGAACTTGTAAAACTCTAAATCCGCGACAACATATATCTTTACCTTTACTAAGGTTAATTAACACAAATTGATAAAATATGACTAAAAGTTACTAAAAATACACGGGCACAGCTAGTCTCTAAGAGAAAATAAATTTTAAAAACTAGTAGTTATCTACCTAGCTAATGTCATTAAAATATTTATGTCAAATGCCATTGCAACGCAATAGATTCAGGTATTTCCTACTCACACCGCGAGTGCCCGGACAGGGTGTTGTTAGTTTTTACAGGTGATTGTTTTTTAGTATTCTATCGAACTCCCATAAACCTTAACCGCTAATATCGGTGAGAATAGTCCTCTCGTTGCCTCCACAATTGATATAATAGACCTTATAAACGTCCAACCATTTACAATTCAATCTCGCCGAAGCCGACTTTCACACGTACAGCTGATAAATCTATTTGTTCCCAGTATTACAATTTTATTGATTTACTGCGAATAATTTTACGAATAAATCGAATCGAAGACAATCATTATATTGCTTTGTGTCTAATAAATGTAATTGAAAATAAAATGTAACGAATTGTAGAGAGTTTTATGAACTATATAAATACATGAAATTTAATTATATTTACGAGTCTGCCAAATTATTGCGGTGGCGGTTATAAAAAAAACAAGTTATTTTGCATTAAAATTTTAATATTTTTTGCAGTATAGAAGGAATTAAACATCTGGATCAATCATATATTTAGAGAATTATTATTAAACTAGCTGGTCGTACCCGACGTTGCACGGGTTAAGGATTAAGTAAAAAAATAAGTTTGTGAGGGAAAACAAAGGTTTCCCTGTTCTCTAAAAAACAATGTTTCCATTTAATGTTAACATAAGTTATTGTAACATAACTGTAATACTTAGATATATGGTATCGCAGACTTTTTTGTAGATATTGATGTCATCTATAAAACTGTAGTACATCACTTTGCTTTATTGTCAATAATTTCTGCAGTATACGCGATATAAGGTTTTTTTTTTGGTATTTTTTTACACGTTGTGTTACATTATCGAAGCTTTCATACGGATCCCTAACATTTTTGAAAATATTCTATAACCTGTGATCATCAGGGATAATGTAGAATTCTAAATGTGAAAGAATTTTTCAAATCGGTCTGGTAGTTTCGGAGCCTATTCCATGCAAACAAACAATCAAATCTTTTCTCTTTATAATATTAGTATAGATTACCCTACATGGCTAAATTACCCTATTGGCTAAACCATTGTCTCAGATGCTCCATACATGATGTTCTTATTTTTCGAAGATCTAGACACTTTGTTAGTAATGTTACCTCTAAGGTGTGCGGGTGTGCGGCCGCATACTTATAAATATTAATCCGCACAAATGCTACCAACCTCTGCACTCAGAAATAAATATGCGAAATCAGATTCTAGGTTTGTCTTAATACCTATACGAAGCACTAACCAACATTTTATTCATGATTGTCATATTGTACTCTATTGGGATGAAGTACCGAAATCGGTCTTAAAATAAGTTAGAAATATCGAAAAAAATGTAAAATTTGATGTCGTTTATCTCCGTTAATTACTATTGAAAAAATTTGAAATAGGTACCTACCTATTATTTTGTTGCAAGGTTTTTTGTCGTTATTTGATTTGTAATAAAGTGAATGTATTTTTAATTTTCGATTTAAGTTACTTTAATGATAATTATCGTACTACATAAGCACACTTGTATTATATATAATAAGTTACTTTATTATAATACAACACTGTGCTGAAAATAAGCAATTGTGAAAAATCAGTTACCAATCATCGAGACAAATTCAAATTACGTGGTTAGTTAGTCGTCTGTTAAAATATTTGGATAAGATTCAATGTTTTTTTTTAATATTCGATATAAGTTAATTTACCGATAATCAAACATTTTACAGGAAAAAAATCAGAAATATTGAAAAAAATGCAAACTTTGAAGTCGCTTATCTTGATAACTATTGATATTAGGACATTGATGCCTTAACACTTTCGACTCATAATTTGAGCAGAAATTTCCCTGTAAAAAACGCAGAGTAGCTCTATTGTGTAGATACGGTAATGAGATGCTAGAATCTGGATTAATTTCACACTGTCGAAGTCCCTCGAAATCTCTGGAACACCCCATAACATTCTGGAACGATCTGGAATTGACTGGAAAATTTTCGTGTAATCGCTAGAAATGTAAAGAATGTTCTCAAAGATTCGCGGAACGAGCATGTTTGTTAACCGACATAAAATATTCCACAAACGAGTGATAAATTGCGAAATAGTGTGAATTAAATAATAGTGCTCAAATTAAATTCGTGTCCAGTGACTTTTTGGTAAATTAATAAAAACTTTAAATTCATTCACGTCACGTGACAATTTATAAAAATAATATTATTCTATAAGAGCGTTGATGGTAATAAATAAATAAATAAATCTGTTCGATGGTATGTTGCGAGTTACTACCTCATTTGGTACGTGTCAATTATTGATGCTGCGGTCAGCTGAGTGGGAATCGCACCGAGAGATGTCCATCCGACCACGTCTGCCAATGGCAAACCTCAAGGGGCCAGAAACGCTAATGGATAAACGTGGGAATCCGCGTATAAACGATATTTACGAGATTCGCTCGTAAATCATAATTTTCCAACACCGTGTGAGATCAAAGCCGTGACCGTTGTATTAATGTAAACATTCGCGAGCTTTCTGACGCTTCCTGGAGATTAATGGTATCCACCATATCAGCCACACTAAATCTAGTACAACTAATAAACACACACGTGTCTGGATGTACCGACTAATCGTTCCTGAATGCTAATCCACAACTACGGCCATCTGCGGCGTTGTTATTAATGGGCGCTGTCCAGAGAGGTAGACACTAGTCCAGTGGTGATGGGTCCACTCTGTACTCACTACTACAATGTAGTACTACATTGACCGAATGAAGAAATTTTTGGGAAGTTGATGTAGCTAAACGAAGAAATCTCTGGAAACTGTAACCCCCCCCCCCATGGTATGAAAATTTTTTGGAATCGAATGAAGAAATCTGGTTGGCGACCTTTTTTTTTTTTAGGTCGCCAAAATTACTTCGGAGAAAATATCGTCATTTATCTTTAATATTTTTCTCGTTAACCTTTTTTTTTTTAGCTCGCCAAATTTTTATTTGGAAAACACTACTACTACAATTTTGTAGTACAATTACTTCATTTCATTACTTCACTTCATTAATATTACAATTACTTCATTACTCATTACTTCACTTCATTTACTTCACTTCATTTCGTAGTACTACACTTACATCAATTCATGTAGTTTTTACTACAACTGTAGTGTACATTTTGTAGTCTTCAAACTGGTGAATGTGTGTGTGCTGTAGTCTTCATTTTGAAATGTAGTTTTTCCCTTCGCTAAATTGTCCAGCGAAGGCCTGCTGATAAGCCAAATGACAATAATATAAAAAAATATCTAACCATCGCTGGTTGGTCTGCTGAGTACTGAGTACATGCCAGGAGCGTGCAGTGATACCATTGGAGCGTGTGGGTAAATATATATTTAGAAAAAAAAAGGATTTACATACATATTTACCTGAAAGATTATCATGATAATTATGACAATCTGAATAATGTGGTAATAATGGTGATATGAATATTATGAGATACCTAACATATGTTCTCTGCTTTTTTATTATATACGTGTTTACCGAGAAATCTTTTCAACGTATGACTGCACGCGTATATATATGTTTGTGAAATAATGTGGCGCATTTTTGCAATTATTTTTAACGCAGAAAAATGTCATGTAAAGATGTAAAATTTCAAACGCTTACAGCATTAAATCGGTAAGACCTACATCAACGAGATATGAATAGTAAGAAAGAAGAAATATCTTTTCTAACGAATTCTAAAACGTGTGCATTAGGCGAGTAAGAAGTGAGTAAATAATATATATGGCAATAGATTAATTAATATATATTGAGAAATAGGTATATGAAATATATGTATACGATTATTTGGAAAACATTAATAACTTCGCAGGACTGTATTCCTGCCTTGATTGCGAGTCGAAAATGTTCAAGCAACAATGACCAAAGCAATAGTTATGGAGTTATGCAATATCGTTTGCATTATTTTTCAATATTACTGACTTATTTTTTACAAAACGTTAAACTATCATTATAGTTACGAAAAATTCATTCGTCTCAATACAAGTTAAATAAAATGATAAAAACCCTGCAGAAATTCCAATTGGAATGTTTTTCAATTTGAATTCGAAGGTTTTTATTATTTTACTTGACTTATATTAAAAGGAATGAATTTTTTATTTGATTTAAGTAACTGTAATGATAGTCCAACGTTTTACAAAATACAAGTCAGAAATATTGAAAAAAACATATTTTGATGTCGCATGTCTCCATAACTATTGTCATGGGCATGGTTTCTTGAACATTTTCGACTCACAATCAAAGCACGAATATAGCCCTGTGAGGTAATTTATGTTTTCCAAATAACCATGTATAAAAATGTTAATATATACTCATTCTGAACTGCGATTCGGTACGCTACTAAATAAAACATAGAAGCAGGTGTATAGTTGTTACAACAGCAGAAAAGAACGAATTAAATCAAATTGTACAAGCTTCGATAACATCGTCTGATGGAGTCCGCAGATTTGTGCAACGCCAGCCGCTCACTTGGACCGTAATTGCGCAACGTCACTCGGGGTAGCAAAAGTGCATTTTAAAATATAGCATCTTGTTAGCAAGGCGCGGCGGAGCGTGGCGCATTGCTGCACATCGCTCGTAATTTGTGGCACTAAAACTGCATGCCGTGTTGCACTTGCGGCGGATGATAATTTCATATTTTCAAATATCTGCACAACTGCAGTGAAATCCGTTTCGAAATCGTATCAAATTGTCCCAACCGTGCTTAGAGACAAAATAGCGTGTGTTGCGGACGGGCCGTCATACTTAGGGCTGTCAGGGAGCATAGAAAGCAATCTCTTATGTTCTTGCTTCCACTTATTCTTCTTCTTCATTTTCCCTACCCTCTTAACGAACATTGGCTATCATTACTTTATTTACTGCGGCTCGGATTAGCTCGACTGGCCAAACCGCTATCTCAGTTTTTAAATTTTTTTCCATTCTTTTGAGGTGCAAGATCTTGTACTTCTTTGGACGTCTCATCACATTTCCGAGTTATTAAAGCCTTCGGATTTTTTTTTCAACACGTCAGCCCTGATGATGGACCCTGCGATGGGATCCGAAACGTCGGCCAGAAAGGTCGGCACAATACCCCAGAAGACCCAAACCATAAGATTCTGAATGGCCGTGAAAACCTAAGAACATTCTCTCCCTTCGGATTTTCATTGTTCTAGTTATTTATTTTGATTTACTCATCCGAATCATAACATCTTTATCTGTCCACCTAATTAATGTGTAACATCTCTACGCTCGGTTCATGGGACTAATTTCGCGATTGTAATGGAAACGTGTAACAGGAAGTAGGAAAAAGCGTTCTCTATACCTAAGAGATACTCCGCAGCCACTCGAGCCGCAAACTTCTTTACCGACTGTCTGAATTTGTTTAAATTATCGCGGAGCTACCTATATTCTGAAAAAAAATTTTAGATGGTGAAAATTCTAAAAAAACAAAAAAATCTTTAATACGGAGATATTTTTAATATTTTAATTTTTTTTTTTACAACAAAACACTTTTATATGGTTGTATTTATTCGCATGGGGACTTCTGGCTTAGATGAATACAGCTTCTAGTGACCATGAACTTCTAGCATAACCTAGGATTGTACGGCATCCGTATGATTGGTATTTTTAAGTGTTTAAGTATTTCGGTACCAAAAAAATAACCAGTAAAATTAAGATGAAAACTACTCTTAAAATAATTAGTTGGCTTTAAACATGCACTACACTAGTGTGTCTTTTGACGCTGTATATTATCATGCAGCGTTTGTGTGTTTGAGACTATGTTTAAAAATGTTTAAGGGATTCGGTGCCTAGCAAAATCTATTGTTTATTTTATCGGTATGTTGAAAAAAAGTTTTTTTTTGTTTTGTTAAGTTAGCTGAAGTACGCCACTGATAAATATACTATGATCATTTCATGTTGCTGATCTCAGAGAATGGTCAGAATAAATGTCTTCTTACCGTCATACATGCAAACATGACATTCAAAGTGCCCACAAGATGGATTGGTATTAATCAGAGATGGTAGTAAGATGGTCTTGTTAGAAACAATAATGATATTGTTAAAAGGAATTTTTCCGTACTTATATTTCATTCGTCTCATCGTAGGTAGAATACTAAGAAATTTCTTGCAAATTTGCAACAGTACAATTTTTAAAATTATATTCGTTTCTCTCACAGTTTATTAAATTGATGTGGGAAAATTTGAAATCTGGACGGTAACTTTCTTTATTGAACGGCCATACTCGTATTTGCGGTTTGACGGTCAGATTGAATTTTATTGGAAGAAAAAATAAAATACTACTCAGACATTCTTCAAGATGAGGGCTGCTTTGACGATTTTCCCACGGAATTTATTTTATTAATACATTGTATTTCTTCATTATATTGCAGTAGCGAATTTTTTGTTTTTTGGATATTTTAGATCGATGATATATACCAATATTATACAATTCATATTTCATACAGATATTTTAGTTTGTAAAGTTACCTATTTTAAAAATAGTGATTAAAAATTACGTAACATGAGTGAGTATTTCGATTATTCATTATCGTATTAATCGGGTTGTGAATTAATAAGGTAGTGACATTTTTAAAATATTTTTTTATATTGTATAAATATTGTTTAATTCACTTCTTAATATGCATTGCAATATAATTAAAAATTTGATTTCATCGACTAAAATTTCGATTAGGTATGTAAATTTAAATTAATAAATTGTTTCCGATTTTTTTTTCAAATTCGTTTAATTTTCTCATTCCAAAAAAATCTAATGAAAACAATTACCACTCTCATGGGTGTAAAAAGCACCCGCATGTGTGTGTGTGTGTGTGTGTGTGTGTGTGTTTTGTGTGCATTTCAGTAGAAATAAAGGAATGAATGAAACTTTAGTATTATTTTATTTTATTATTATTTATATTGGATTTTAACGTCTTTGAATGAAAAGGTTAGTAGCGGTGTATCTATAGATACATTGTAATTTTCAAACATTTCAATTTCTAAAAGAATCTCTAAAAGTACCTAAGTATCAGGAGCGTGCAGTGGGAACTTTGAAGCATGACTTTTTTCTAAACGTATATTTTGGAAAAAATAGAAATTAAATATTTATGCGACAGATTATTATGGAGTATTAAAATATGAATACTATGATAATAATTGTGATAGAAATATTAAGAAATACATGTTGCATTCCGATTTTTTTTCCAAATAATTGGTTACGCAAAAGTCATGCTGCGATGTTCCCACTGCACGCCCCTGCTAAGTATTGTTTATGGGTAGAACCTACTAAATAATATATGTCACCGTATTAAAATGAGTTGAAAAAAAAAACAAAAAATGAGAAAAAATAAAATCAAAAACACGTTTTACGATCAACTCTTTTAAAATTATTTCCGTCCAAAGCGATCTTCGCATTTCACAATATCTGACAATTTATTTTCCATTTTACTTTCAACAGTGTCGCAAGAGGAGGAAAATTAGTTAATATATGAAGAAAGTGAGTACTTAATATTATAATAATTTTATTGCTTCATTTTTCAACCGCGGCGTGGGCGCCAGATGTCGCCAGCATCGCAACTCGCTTCTTCCGTAATTCCAATTTTAAATACCTAATTACTTTTCTTGGCACCTCGCCGCCATGCGGTCGCTTTTCAAAACTCCCTTATAACTTATAATGCCATTACACAATTAGTGTGAATAAATTATAAGTGTCTGTAAGGGAAGAAATTATGGAGGTACAATTAGTTATATTGTTTAATTTACCTAATGTCCATTTGAATAATATTATGCCCGTATTCATAATTCAAATTACCAATATAATTTATTTCAGCAGTTGGTGTAACGTGAGCTTGCTTAATAGTTATAATTGTTTATTTTATCGTATAAAAAATTATAAAAATTGTGTGAATAGTTAAAGGATGAATATTGAATCGAAGACACGATTAAATTCGTTTACACTGGGCGCAAGAATCAGAGAGAATGCGTCTGTGTGAATTTTTTTTCTAGGTCCAACATTATCAAGATACGAACGTTTTAAATACTACCTTATATATTTTTTATGATATTTTTCTCAGTCTTTCCGTTTCTATCGAACGTAGGTAGGTACTTCTCTTACACGAACTATTAAATTTTCACAAAAATCAATCACCTATTGTTATTTCCCACATTTTCATACTTTTCTGATTTCCGAATTACCTGCTTTCTCGTTTAAATCATAAATATTGAATTGACCAACAAAAAATTAAGTTTTTACATAGACAATGGAACACTTTAGATAAACCGACATATTCGGAGCAACCACAAAATATGAAAAGTTGTATCCAGTGTCAAACAATTTATTATTCTGTTAATTCATTCAAAAAAATAATGCTAGGTAATGAATTTATATATATATATATATATTTATTCATAATTTTTTTTGATGTGTGTATAGTTTTCTGGGATATCATCAGCCATGATGATGAAACCTGCAATAGGATCCGAAACGTCGGCTAGAGAGGTCACATGTACACGGCATAATATCCCAGAAAAATATACATAGAAGATTCTGAGCGACCGTGAAAACCTGAGAACATATTTTTTCAATTAAAGTAAGTACCTAATTGTTTGGAGTTATACCGATTTGATAGTAAAAGTTTGAAATTTGAAATGAAATGAAAAAATGAAATCAACAATATAAATAATATTTTTCAACGCGATATTTATTAAGAACGATAATGTTTGTATGTTTTTTTTCCTAAGAATTCAATCTAACAACAAATATGTGATTACAAATGTCTAATAATTTACGAAAATTTACGTAGGCTTCGGTTACCACTAAACAAATTCAAGTTTATCAAAATACCGGATCGTTTATCGGCAAACACAGTCCTAAAACAACAAACTCCCGAATATCCCACAGAATAAATAATCTCCTAAGACTCCACATTTAAATGGGAATTTATGGAGGCGCAGGAAGAAATAGGAAATGATTTAGTCACCAACCTAATACCAGTGGGAATAAACATCTATCAGGATAACGTCCGTAACATTGGATAATCTATTTTCTGGGAAGCAATACCCCAATAGCCCAATATGGGGGAAATTGACAGAATAATGTACAACCCTGGCGTTGATTTGTCTAGCAAGACTTCAACAGGGGTGCCGAAGAAAATATTAATTAAAATATATATTTTAACATTATTTTTATATTTACGTTACGAGAACACAATTTTTAACTGCAATTTCGGATATTTTATACACACCGTTTGTATTACCGAAAAGCGAATCTCGACGTTTCGTTGGATGCTTATCTAACGTCATCAGGAGGACGACCTTTACCCGCGGAGGTGGAGGTCGGACTGATTATAGGTACTGCTTTCTAGCTTTCTGCTTGAGAACATAATTACTGTACATACAATAAAATGTTTTTTAATAACAGGGCTTATTACCTATATGAGCTGGCGTAAGTGATCACTTTACACAATGCAACGTTCACCAATTCCCCCGAAAGAACTTCCATATATCGATGGTAAAAAGCCAAAAGGGCGTTAGTGATTATTTCGAATTTTACAGGAGAGCGAAATAAAGTTTTGCTCTCCTGTAAATTTGTAAATTGTCTCCATTTTTTATGAATATTATCAACAATGTATTTTATCATAAATACATTATTTATTAATAATTCGTATTAAAAAGAGTATTGCGTAATACATAATTTTATAAATTGCTCTGTACACTATGTGCTCTAATGTCAGTCCAGGACAATCTATCAGAATCAGTAATGACCTATCGGGACAATAATGACGGTCTGTTCGTTAAAAAATAAAATAAAGTATTTAACTCTAATCTATTTTCCTTTTTCCATTTTTTAAATATACCTATACTATTTATTTTTATTATCTAAACGTTTACACTTGTATGTAAATAAAAATGTAACATTCATAGACCCCTTGGGTCTTTTATATCCTTTTTATAGATAAAAAAAATTACTTTCAATCACTAAACACTTGAACCATTCAAGCTTCATCGCAGATCTGATGAAAATTTTACACCGCACAATAAAAACCCGCAAGCAAACAAAAAAAAAACAATTTTACAACCCCGAAATAAATCCGGTCGATTTATTTTAATTCCAAGTCACGGCGAAATTGATTGCGCCACCCGCCCTTTGTACAGTTGTCGTTTTGATATTTTTAATCATCCCGCTCGAGAGCGCGCGGCGGGCCGCCCCTGGCCGGGCAGATAAATCTCCCCGCGCCGGGACAAAGGGAAACAAATCGCGGGGCGGGCGAGGGTGGTCTAATAGACCGGTATTGAGTGCGAAGGAAGTGGGTTATGGTGGAAGACTGCCTCGACATGTTGACACATTTGTCGCTACCGTGCGGTCACCCCCGCGCGCGGGATCGCAAGTTGAGGATCGCGTCTCTGCGTGGAGTTTTTTAATTTTAACTAACTAGCAAAGCCTTCACACGCGGGCCGAAAGGATCGTATGTCAAGACAACCCTGCGAGTTATTGCACAACCCTAAGTTGACACACAAAATAAACAAATTATTAAAACAAACATCACCCGGTATCAACAATACACAGAGCACAAGAACGAGAGATAACAAATTATAGAAGTCTCACAGAGACGAAGCTATTTATATGGTATACGTGTACGGAATATGGAAGTCTTTTATAGGGTGGCCCATAGCTTACCACCTATATGAGCTGGCTTAAAATGCAACGTTCATCCATTCTACCGTAAGAAAATCAACACATTATACATATATTTTTTTAAATTTATGTGTATGTTCTAAATCAGTTTCTTTCATTTATTCAAATATTTCATTTAAATTCATCTGCGGTCCTTCCCATGACATAATACACTTACATAGATTTTGTAGCCGGTAATGATATCTCTATATTTTTTTAAGTGGAATATTAAGTAATATTCTTTTTAATGTAGGCACAAGATTGCGCCTGATAATTATTATTTTTAATTCCTTTGGTAGACCATTATTAATTTTTAACAATATTTTATGTGTGTTCTGAGAACACAGTGTTTGCAGAGGGATAGATAATCAAGATAAATTATATAAATTAAATTTTTTATCTCAGAATTTTTATTTATTATGTACTCAACATACGAATTAAAATATTGTTAAAATTAAGATTATAGAATAACTAAGCGTGAGAAGTAATAACTACAGTAGTAGTCACCCCCACTGAATCTTAACCAAACTGTGTTTAATTTTGTTATAATTAACACTTGTAGATGGGAAGGAAAAAACTGAAAACTTTGTGCAACATATACAAAAAATAAAATAATATAAAAAATCTATTACAGAAACATATCACGAATGTGTGTGTGTCGTAATTTAAAAACTTTTTAAAATTTTTAATTAAAAATATTAACGAAGAGTCTGCCAAAACATTGAATGAATTTTTATTTTTATAAATTCATTCAGGTTATTTATTTACTGGTTGCTGACAGATTAAAATAATTAAACTCATTCCGTTTCCAAAATTAGTATGATTTCAAAATTGTTATTAAACAAAATAAAAACATTGACTGAGATGTAATATAGGTAATAATGAGGTATGAAAATAAAAAAAGCTTAATTCTTTATTTAATATTATTTATCACAAACGTTATCAAGGCGCAATGCTATTCTAGATAGCGCTGTTCTCACAGCCTTAACTGGCGGCCGAAATATATAATAAAAGTACGTCATTTTTGACGGGTTAAAATAATAATTTCGTGATTTTTACCATCCAACTATTTTAAGTTAATGTAAGGTTTTGAAATTGTCAAATAAAATTTCAACAAATTGTTCATACATGTCAATAGAGTACCTTTTTCTGTCTACGAGCTTTGAGTTGAACGCCCCTGATCCCGAGAAGATCCAGTGTTTATGAGGTGTAAAGTGATATTGATACAGTGGCTGCGAACAGACTAGCATTACGGGATCTTCAGCTGGGGTGACCGTGGCGTATTGTTATTAGCTGGAACGCGCAGGGTGGCCATCAGCGCTCGAGAACATTAAAATGAGTTAATAACTTTTTTTACAACATTTTTTTTACCGTTTTTATTTATTTTGAAAATTTCTCACACGAATGACAAACAATTTTTTGTGAGTCAGACCAAACTGTTTTCATGTGAAATATCATACGTCATATTAGGGAGTTCTGTTAGAAATGAAATTAACATATTTTCAAAATTTGCGGATAAGATTCAAAACAAAATCAATAGTTATTTAGAATATGGATTTTTTATATTTTGTGTTTATTTTGCTAATTTTTCAATTTAACAAAAGCCTTTTTGTTGTGAACAAAAAGAATCAATCTTCATAATATGATACTTAACTAAAATCAATGAAGTTAATAATGTTTTGTTTTTTATTTTATTAAATACATCCTAATATGTTGGTATATAACTAACTAACTAACCATCACGCCGTTTCGCCGCAGGGGTAGGCAGAGAGGATAGAATGCCATATTCTTCTGTCTTGGCACGCCATTTGTGTTTCGGCTACATTCATACATCTACTCATGCGAGGTCTACGGTTGTTGAGGCTTTTAATAGGGCCATCCTTCAATTCTTGCAGTATATCATCATGCCAAATCTTTCGCGGATGCCCTCTATTCCTGTTGCCTTCAACACTTGCCCTATATATTTTCTTAACCATCCTTTTCTCCCTCATAGTTCTACACGACCAACCATTTCAGCACTCCTCTCTTTATTCTGTCTACCACACTACAGCCAGCATTACATTAATTTCTGATTTGTTCATTCCTCACCCTATCGACCAAAGATTTTCCACACATGTACCTTAGTGACCGCATTCAGTCTACTTTTATTTTTTTTGTCTATTTCATCCTTCATTTCCATACATCAGGTATAAGTTATTTTTATATTAATTTATCGTATGTACATAATTATTTAATTTTACATTTTATTTTTTTAATTGTTTTGTTTAGTGTTGTTATGTAAAATATATTCGCTGTTTCCTTAATTAATCTGCGCTGAAGGCTTATCCGTTGTATCCAACAGTGGAAACTTAACAATAACAATGTTCTATAAATTGACATAATTAAAATAATTTAGGGTTAAAAACAAAAATAACCTATAGAACAAAATATATTTGCTCATCAAAGTTTATCACTGATGTTGATACCATATAAGATTCGTTAATTTAAAAATTACTCGGAATATTTCATTATACCTACTTTTTTTTATATTAGCCTTTAAATATAACCCACTTCTTTGGATCCAAATTGAAAAAAGAAAATTAATAAAAGTGAAATTTTATCGCTAGGATAAAGTTATTCAAATTATCAGTTATTGTAAACAAAAGTGTTAATATACATTTTTTATTAACTATTGAACCTATTGAAAATTCATTGAATGTATGTACTTAGAATCATGCCGTTTACTCACAGGAGTAGACAGAGAGGATTAAATACCGCATTATTCTGTTCCGATGTGTGTCTAACATATGCCTGTGCAAGCATTGACAGCAATGTAATTGCACGCATGCGACAAGGATACGTAGCGTAGGGTCAATGTACGAAATTCTCTCCTTTCGGCGACCGAGCTTTACACAAATCATGCCTAATCTATATTCATACATCTTTTCATGCATAGGCCCATCGATTGCTGATACATTTACATACTATTTTTTTTTACTCATTCTAATGCAATTTAATGAACGCCTACGAAGACTACAAAGAAATCAGTAAAAACTAGTTAATTTCCTCATTTAATATCGAAACAATTTTCAACAGGTAATAAATATAAGTTTTCACGATATATATTCACGAATGTATGTACCTACATACGTGATTTTGTTTTCTAGCAGGTATTGCTATAAAATATTCATCCTACCGATTGGCTATAGATAATCCGTACTATTATAGGTACACACGGCTTAATAATATAATGTGATTAATTTCACTTGTAGCAGTAAACAAACCGAGCCCATCTCCTCCTCCGACCCGCTCCCGCCTCCCTAAATTGACTGGCACCCCTGCCCCGCCGCTGCAGGAGTGATTGCTGACGATAAATCTAAATCCCGCCCTTAATGACCCGAATTGCCCGCCGAGACGAGGCAGGGCTGGCACAAACGACAAATGACAAACCGGTTTAGAAATAATTAAAAACGGTTTGGGTATTATAAGTATTCGATGGCTGCCCCTTGTACATAGTAGGAGCATTGTAATTAAAAGATGCTTGTAATAACAATTTTATTTTGAGTGCATCCTATAGTATAAGTATTAAAAATCATTGAATTTTTTGGTCTAGTGATTACGTCACTCGTCTAGTGATTTAGTGGTGGGAGTTCGAGATAAAATATTGATGCGACACGAATTCCGTATATTTTGTTTTCAAATCAAAATATATAATTTCCTGTGTAAAAATGTCTATCACTAACGTTATCAAGAAGCTGTTTATACAGACTTAATAAAAATTTCCAACATAATTATAAAAAAATTATTAACTTACTAAAGGTTAATATTCGGTTAAGCGTTAAAAGATGATTTGATTTATATACCGCTGGGACGTAATGACTACTAATTAATGTCAAGGATATAAAATCATCTAGCTGAATGTAAAGCTAAAATTCAATCCAATGAGGAATAAATAGGAACAAAAAGCATACCTAACTCCTTATGTTAGAACGCAGAGTCACTAACGCTAGATAACAGATAATGCTAGCCCTGTATAAAACAAAATGCATAATTCTCTACGTAAAAACGACCTTCACTAACGCTGCCACACGGTGCAAATAATGATAGATATTAAAAATGCAAAAAAAATAAATTATCCATATGACTTGAGTCCGTCAATAACGCTACCGGACGGCGCAAATAATGATGGAATATAAAGTAATAAGCAAAAAAAACACGATTCTCTGTGTGACAACGTCCGTCACTAACGCTGCAAGACGCTCGGTGGCGGTGTTCTCACAGCTATAACTCGCGGCCGAAATATATATGTAGTAAAAGTGAATCATCCTTTATGGGTTATAGATGTATATACTGTTGCTGTGTATAGCATCTACTCATTTCAAATTAATTTTATTTATCTCTACAAAATCTTTTTTTTTATCTTGAATAACTCATTAAATTTAAATTAAAAGCGTAATGTGTCTAATCTGTGTAATAATGTGTCTATAATAATAATAATAATAATATGTAATAATGTGTCTCGATCTGATACGCCCTGGGCCGCGTACATCGCACATTTTGTGTCTACAATAAATTAAATAACATTTTCCTTCAAAAACTTTTGATAGAATGGGAGTATCTTTATAAACTTGAAGGGACTCTGATTCATAAATTCTTCAGAAAACGCTGGAAACTCATCACCATTGGAACTTGGGGAGGATTCGAAAAGTCCATTATCCTGAACAATACGCGGCACACATTCCTCCCGGTGACCCTAGGTAATGTCAGAAAGAATGGCACCTGTTCGCTTTCAACAGAATATCACAAAAATAATGTCAAATCAAATATTAAATGCAGCATTACGTTAATTTCACTTTCATACATATTAAAACCTCCACTCTCTCTACTCGCTGTTAAAATAATTTAAAAAATATATATTTTACTACGTCACACTTGTTCTAATAAATTACTATATTCTGATAAACTATGTTCTAAAAAATTACTATATTCAGTGGGAAATTTGTAATTGGCATAATTTTAAAATCCGTTATTTTATATTTGTTAATATGCTGTTAATTTTCCCCAAAATAAATAAATAAAAAATAAATAAAATAAAATCAATATTCTCTGCAAGATGTACAAAAAATAATAACTCTAATCTATTTAAGACTGACCAAAATAACGGATTTTAACATGATAGAATAATTTTTACATATATCATTATTGTCATGAAGGTTCTAGAAACGAGGAGAATTACACAAAATCAAGGTTTTTCAAATAATATGAATGATTTTAGAATATTGAAAAATCTGGAAGTCTTCTTCCGAATACGCGAATATGCACCAGAAGTTTTATTGTGACAGTTGAGCAAGCCATAGATCCATGTGAATATATAGAGAACTGTGACCGAATTAGAATGACAAATTACTGTAAATTACATACAGTACGTAAAGTGATCCAGCTAACGTTGTGTCTAGTGAATGTGTGTTTAATAAAATTTTAATTATTCATTTAATTAGTTAAGAACTGTATCGATACAGTGGTATACTGTTCACATTTAACAAATATTTATTTTCTTTACTTATTTATAACCTACTACTTTCAGCTGGTAAAGGGCGTAATCATTATTATTAATTATTTTTATTTCCTATTTATAAAATAATTAAGCATTTATCAGATTTACTTATAATTATTATTATTAAAGTATATATTTTTTTATTATTTATTATATTTAATTTCCAGTGTTTTCATTCATTCCACGTGAGATTACTACTAATACGCGTCAGCATCACTTTTGTAGATTCAGAACGTGAAAGCTGCGCCTTGGTAAGTGATTATGTAAAATATTTTTCACCGTGCAATTAACATTACTTTCTGGTGACACTTTACTCGGAGCGCAGTGCAAAGTCGGCGGTGGGTGCTCGAGGGTGAGGGGAGGGGGTTATTTGTCGCGCCATTTACCCCTTGGAACGTGCGCCATCAGGGGGCTGCGATGCGAGAAATGGGAGTGGGTTTACTAACTGCAACGTTAACCCCGGGAAACTAAATAAGTCCAGGGTGGATTGCGGAGCGGAGAGGGAGGGACGCGATGACAGTTTTTTTACGGTCGAAGAACGGGATTTTCTCCCGGGATGTTTTTACCGGGATAAATGGAGATGGAACATACCTATTTGTAAGTCGTGGGTACGAAATGTATACAGAATTTTTTTTTCAATTGAGATTGATTAATAAGCAGTCTATACAAATGTAGGTAACACATTATCTTGACAGCGTTAACTTTTTTTAAATTTAAATTTGTTGTAGCTTTTGTTCTATTATATACCCACAATTACTTTGTTGAATTCGAATACACGAATGTACCTACATATATATATATGATGTAAATTTTTATTATATTAATTACATTTTCCAATATGCTTTACTGAAAAACGCTGAAAATATTTTATGCTTGCACGTAAAAAAGCCAAAAAAGGAAGAAATAGTAGAATTGGTTTAAAAATCACACACTGAATAATAATACGTTCAGATATCAGAGCGCACTGTGAATTTTTGCTACTTTAAACGAACATGTTTCCCACTTTATAATTAAGATACAGGGATACGGCGGCCATCGTAGCATAGTGGGTATGACACTAGCTTCCCACACCGAGGGTTCCGGGTTCGATTCCCGGTAAGGTCACAATTTTAATCTGTGATTTACTCAAGTATTTTGTGATGTATTTCTGTAATTGGGTCTCCTGGCCTGTTGAAACGTAAAAAAAGGTATATTTTTTATATTTTCTAATGCAATTATTTTTAATTTTTATATCATATGTGTGTTATAAAAGAACAGGGCAGTTATACCATTAAATTTGGCATTTCAAAATATCAAAGATATTGAAAGAGGAAAAGAGAAAAGACTTTTAATGACATAAATATTTTTGAGTGTTCTCAGTAGCTATAAATGCGTGCTACAATATTTTCTTGTTGCTTTCTCAACATGGCAGCGCGCCGGGCGCCTATTCATATAGACTGACTATAGACTATGTTTGTGCCAGCAGTTACTGTGATAACTTCACAATGTTAAATGCAAATGTAACGTATCTGAAAGAACGTCTGTTCGAATGAGAGAGAGAGAGCGAATGGTATAAATCAAGAGGCGCCGTATTGGCAGCTCTTTATTATTACGTAGCGGCCGCGACGAGAACATTATTCTTTATTTACGTACCGAACTATTGTCGCGTAAATTACCTGTAAACCAACAAATATCTGGAAACAGACAACGAGCTTTACTAGATTTCC
This sequence comes from Agrypnia vestita, assembly GCA_016648135.1. Lineage (NCBI taxonomy): Eukaryota > Metazoa > Arthropoda > Insecta > Trichoptera > Phryganeidae > Agrypnia > Agrypnia vestita. The sequence goes on along the minus strand of JADDOH010014895.1, from coordinate 15,931 downwards.
GAAGCAACAAAGTTCTCCTCCTGTCACAAAGAAGAAGAACATTACATAGTATTCAAGTTTCGTACACGCTGAACGTTTAGCAGTATGTTGGTATCGGTGAGGGTTATATTATTTGTTACGAGCACACATACTATAGTAATATACTATATCCAACGACGATTATCAGCGGCGTGCCATCCTTTAAGTGTCCCCCATTTGTCAAAGCGAAGAACATTTAGTTAAGAGGAGGGATACACATTATCTTGATGGAGCGTCCTTGAATAGAAGAAGCATCCACTGTCGTCGTCTCTTCTCAGTATCGAGCGCTGTCTCGCCATCCTTCTCCCGCTGCAGCAGGAATAATAGAGCAAAAGCAGACCGTGATATATCCAATTGAATTTTGTCCCTTTCGCACGGCACGGTGTACCATTAATAGCTGACATTTTAACCCTTCGTCTGCCACGCAGTGACACAGGTCTTCCGAGCTGCAATATTTCCGTAAATATACGTTTGAGTTAATTCTAAAAAAAAACATATTTTAGGTATATTTTTTGACACGAAGTGGCTTGTGAAAAGTTATTTATATCAAGAAAATTTATTTAAAAATAATAATTTTTATTCGATCCGATATAAAATTGATATCTTTAATCATCGACACCATCTAATTATGCACAGGGGGGAGGTAACTAAAATAATTCAAATATCTCGATTGTACGACATTATACTTAGTTTTTCCATAGTTTGAAAATGAAAATGAATCACCAAAACAGTTGTAACGTTTAATAAAACTAGTAGATCTCAGTGAAAATATTGATTAAAATCCCAAAAAATAAATAAAATCCGAAGAAACCTTCGTTAGTTTTGTTACAATTCATGTAACAAAAGTGAATCTTTTTAATGATTTATTTTTTGTATGGTTTTTTCAACCCCTTTTTGTATAGGTATTATAGTTTACAATTTTTTAATTTTGTTACTTTAAATTTATTATTATTATAATTATTTTAAAATTAAAAAAATTATTTCATATCGGGTCAATATTATTTTAGATATAGATAAAAAATCAGAAATATATATTACATAATAAAATATTCTAATGATGTTAATAAAATAAAATAATGAAGAATAATCTAGGCATTAAATAACAATGTAGTTTATTGGTGTATTGGTTATGACTCTCACCTAGTACCTATTTCAGTGGTTGGTAGTTCGAGTTCAGGACACCAGCAAGTTAGTCCTATTTTCATAGCACAAGCGTTTAGCATAGTTTGAAAATAGTAATAATATTGATGTGTCACGTATTCCGTGTTGATGTCTCTATTTAAAAAAATGATATGCTAGATTGGCACATCTATTTTCAAATATTTTAGAAACCACCTAATTTATTGAATGATACTACTAATATTCCCAATTCCTGATACCGTGCATATAAACCATTTAAAAGCCGTTAAACATACCGGTGAAGGCATTTATTTTTTTCATTTTAAATGTATTTTCGGTCACAGTACGCTGAGGGTTAATAGCTGGCGTTTTAAAATAGACGGTAATAGTTTCGGTAGCGTTTGTTTGATGACAGCGACAACGACTTTTTGTTTTTCCGATTCAAACGCGGAATTATTTGACGTTTGACAAAGTGTCGCCTGTTTTGCTTGGAGAACAGTGAAAGCTTTTAGGTACATCAGCAGGTTACCGTCGCATTACCAAAGGATGATTAAAAGCGTAATGCATCTGTTACGGTCTGCAAAAGTGACCGTGTCGGGCTAGCCGCGGTCGACCACGGCTGACTGGTCAGACAACTGGACGCGAGCTAACTGGTCGCGGAACCAACTCGCCGCAAATCGCAAATTCTGATTAAAATCTAATTTAACGTAGAATATCGTAGTTAGCTAGTTATAGCTAGACCGCATTCGAAAGAATGTGCGCAAAAAATATGTGTGTTGTTACCATGGAAAAATGTACACAAAAGAAATTTTTCTAGTAAGTAAGTAACCTTTTTTAAACTAAAAAATATATATTTATTTGTAATATTATATTAAGGCTTCTAATACGGGGTTGCCAGGCACCTTTTCCCCGCTTTCTTCTTACCGGACAAAGCTAGGGAATGGTCTTTTGATTTTTGATGATAGTTGTGATTTTTTTTGGGTAAAGATACCTATTTATTTTCTACAAAATAAAACAACGCTTGGAGAGACCAAATCAAAATAAAATTATCCGTACGCGAGTTGAGCCGTGGAAAAACAGAATAACATCAGTCGCAACCCGCGACAATGATGTGCCTGCTTTTGCTGCATATTTTGGCCGCGAGTTAAGGCTGAGATAACACCGCCATAGGTTAGCATCTTTGTAGAGTCAGTGACGGAAATTTTTTCATTATGAATTACCTACGCTTCAAAACTTTTTATTCATCATCGTTTTATAATCATAATCATTATTTGCGGCAACTGGTAGCCTTAGTGCCGGATATTGTTACATATTTTTTTGCTTTCTAAAGCCCATAATTTTATACACCTCATTATTATTTGCTCCCATCCTGTATTAGGGTAAGTGACGGACTATGTTACTTACAATTAAAAATTATGTTTTTTTGCTTTTGACACCTTATAATTCTAAATACATCATCATTATTTGCGCCATCTGGTATCGTTAGTGACGGACATTATCACACAGAAAGTAATTGTTTTTTTGTTTTTTAATATATTCTATATACCTTCTATCTATATACCATATTTCTATATACCTTATCATCAATGTTGCATATAAAAATCACGTTTTTTTATACCTCATTATTTTGTATATCTCATCATAATTTGCGCCATCTGATAACATCAGTATTGTTTTATTGATTTGTATTATATGCAGGGGCCGCATGATACACGCGTCTGAGACGACTTCTCTTCGGTTTACTTTATTGACGTGTTGCGTTAAGTAACGTCGCGTTGTTTGACCTCAAAAGGGATTCACTCAGAAGCCCTCGCCTCACAAAGAAATTTTAATTAATTTCCCACGTGCACCCGCCAATGGAGGCGCGCGGTCCCCCATAAAGGGGGCCTTTCTATTTAGATAGTAATAAAAAACATAACACAGCCTATTCATTAGCAGCCCCGGAGTGTCGCACGCCCTCGGCCGTGACGTAGACAAAGGAGGGGAGGGGCGAAACCACCCCCCTCCCCCCTCCGACCGCCCACCGAATTTCCAAGATTGTCGGTTGACAGATGACAACGACAATATACCAACACCGGAAGAAATTAGCATTCGACGAGCACGTTAGTGAAAATAACACAAGATGCGCTACAAATCAAATTTTAACTATATCAAGAATAATAAACAAATATGTTATCTATGACGACACTTGAATGTCGAGTTACAATGTTCTTGAACAAAATACCAAGTATCTTTCCCTCAGGCCTAAAAATTCCAAAATCAGTGTCAGAACTTAAAAAGTGGTTATTAGTAAACGACATAAGTTATATATGAACTATATTAATATTGAAATGATGTGAAGTGTATTATTATGATAATGACAATGAATGTGTAGGATATGATGTATTTTTTCATTCTCTTTTCTTAATTTGCTTAAAACTTTTAAGTGAATAATATTTAGTAACAGCTTAACATTCAATTGTAAAAATGAACCTACAGACAAACGTCTTTTTAGACGTTTTGTGGGACTAGATATTACAAAATGTAAAGAAAATAAAAATAAAATTAAATAAAAAAATCATTACTAGGACACATTTAGAGAGAATACACTCTTATCATTTGTGGGGAAGGTATAGGTATAAACGCAGAGGCAGCTATATCAAAAAAAAATGTTTCGAATGCACTCACAGAGGATTACCAACTTAAAATATACTGATTTCTAGATTTTATGTACCTATTCTTTCCAAAATCACTTTTCTTATAAATTTCTGATAGATATAAAAAGTATTTTAGATTTTTTTTTAGAATTTTTTAGAATCGGTGGAAGAACAAGATATACTTTTTGAGGTAAAAAAATTAGAAATTAAATAGAAAATAAAATGAAAATCTTTAATTAACACAATTAGGTTAATTAACATAATAAAAACTGGCGTCTTTTGATTCATCGAATTTTAAATTTTGAAAACTTTAAGAGAAGGGGACGCCTTCGCTGAGTCTCTTGGCCCCCAATCCTATTAAGATAATATAATGAGGACTTAAAACGTCAATTTCATAAAATTATGAAGAAACAATCCAAAAAATATATATTTCAAAAATACCAATGGGAAAGGACTTTAAAATCAAAAATAAAAAAAATCGTAAAAGGGTGGCAGCATAATTTTTTAATCCAGGAATGAAATCGACGTGGTCTTAAAAATATATAATTTCAAAAGACAGCACCATTTCAACACTATAAGGCATCATAAACAACCGGTATATATAATTAAATAAATTGATATACAATGCAAACAGAAATACCTGCAAATTTTCTTTCCAGATGTCCATAAAATATACTTTCATTCCCACTGTGTAAATAATTGAAGAGGCATTCACGGATGACTGAACTTTACGATTCTGAGAGAGAGCGAGAAAGGGCGAGTCAACGTCGTGACGCGTGGGTAACCGTAAGTTAAAGTGAGACAAATGTACATTTATCGTAAAGGCTTTCACACCGTAAAGCGCACAATGGGGCAAATTGACAACAATTTAGAAGTGCCATTAAATGTATTGTGTACGCATTTTATGGGTAAATCTTAAATGGAAGCGGGATCCAAGCGCTTTAAACAGTATCTTCACTCTATTTTATGTGGAGTTTACAGTTGTTGCTGTCATGTCTTAAAGGAATATAAAACCTGAATCGAGAAAGCATCGTCTATGGTTTTACTACAAGCCTTTAAAAGGTTACAGAATGTTTTTTTTTTTTCAAATACAGGTTGGATTTTAAATTTCATGGTGATTACACTTAATATTATGATTTTCAGAAAAAGAAACAATTTTCACAGTTTCAAATTTATTATAACAAAACAATCAAATTTTTAAAGGATATTCTTGCATTAAATTAAACGAAACATAAAAATTAAATTAAAAGATTTTTCACTTTTTATAGTAAAACAATGATGGAAAGTTATACAAAGATGATCGTTTTTTTATGATGACATGCACAAGTTTGACAATCTTTAAAGATTCGGTATTAGTTTGCGTTAATTAGTTAAAACAAGTTGTATTATAGTAGGCAATCATGGGTGGAAAATCTATACTTTTGGAAAATCTTTGTACGATAGAGTAGAAAATGAATGAATTAAAAGAGAATGTTATGTTGGCTGTAGCGTAACAGATAGAATAAAGAAAGGATCGCCGAGATGGTTTGGTCACGTGAACGGACGAGTAAGAAAAGGATGGTAACGAAAATTTACGAGGCCAGTGTGGAAGACAGCAGAAACAGAGGGGGTCTGCGGAAAACCTGGCGTGATCAAATGAATCAAATACTGGAGGATGGCCCTGTTAGAAGCTTCAACAACCCAAGAGCGTGCGTGAGAAGATATATGAAAGTGGATGAAGCAAAAATGGTGTGCCAAGACTGAAGACTCTGGGAAACTGCGCTATGGTTAGTTAGTTAGTATTGTGATACGATATATTATAGATGTCTCATAGAGACAAAGTTATATTTTTTTATGGGAAAGTAGGTATGAAAGTCTTTGGGTGTTCATAGGGCTTACGACCTGTCGTACGGCTGGCTTAAATGATCGCTTTACACAATGCAACGTTCACCATTCCACCCATGATAGAATACCACATCTATCAAATTTTTGGAAGTTGTATATATATTTAAATTTTACAACCCAATTTTATAATAGGTATGTATGTTGTAATAATCATTAGCGCTACCGGTATCCAAAGCATTTTCATTCCCCTTAATTAACCGCAGATGTTTCTATATCCTTTATATGTGTAATGAGATTCTTCCTAATTATTAGCTTCTTTTTAGACCAGTTTTTTGCATTCAGAATATTTTGAGTTTGTCCAAATTTTTCAGAACACAGTACCTACCTACTGGATTTCGTCCCAGGGACATCATTAATAAATATGTATTGTAGATGTCTCATAGAGACGAATTTATATATTTTATGGGAAAGTAGATATGGAAGTCTTACTTCCAGTGATAATTTTTTTATTCAATTACATTTTCAACATTGAAACATAGCTTTTGCAGAAACATCGGTCGAGGCCACGCATCACTATCTGCTTGTTTTAATAGTTTTGACTACACTGGCATCCTCGTAAACGTCATAGAAATTCGTATAATATCTCTGCCTCCAGACATTACGTTCATTTATCGTCCTGTCTGCCCTTGTTTATTTCTGTACATAAAATCAACATTAAATTAACTCGATTTATATCATCTCTCACTGGACCCACGGCCGTAATCTTTTAAGCGTCGCGTTTCTCGCACAAAACTCGACGCGCCGAGCCGAGGCGTTTCATCACATACAATCATCGTTAATAAGATTGTTCAAAATGCTTTACGACTTGCGAAGAAATGGCTACTACGGCCGGAGCGTTTAGGAAAATGCTTATTATTTTTGGGGGCGAACAATAAAAGCGTATTTAGATCCCATGACGACAAGACGCTATTACAGAGCCGACGATTAATGTATCGGCCCACTTTTAGCGAAGCCGTTTGTCACGTGATCAAAGTGAAGTGTTATTATGCTCGCGGAGCAAATGGCCGACGACAAATTTACCCCGTTTTATTGTGAATACTATTTATTTAACAAGTATTTATTATTTGCAGACATATTTAGTTAAAAATAAATAAATGGAGCTCGAGATAATTATTTAGTTCCACACGTAATGTTGTGTGGGCTAATTATGATTTCACTTAGATATATTGCAATCCAATCTAATCATTTAAAAGTTTTTATAATAAAATTTTTGCACTCCAGTTTAAACCTCCTTATATTCTCCATGTTTTGAATTTCCTTTGGCAGGCTATCGAAGATTTTTGTATCAGAAATATTGGAGTCGCTTATCTGCGTAACTATTAATTTAAGGATGTTGGTAGATTAACTTTTTCGACGCATTATGTAAGAATATTTCTATAAAGTTTATACCTTGAACCTTCTTTTCGTTTCTATACCTTCCTATATTTCGTTTAGTCACCCCTCAAAGCGGTAATAGCATATTTTTAATGTTACATTAAAATAATAAAAGTCCTTTCAAAACATTTCAAATTTGTGAACGTTCTAATAATTTTATTTGAGTGTAATTAAATCGAACGAATTTTTGGTACTCGATACAAATATTGAAAAAAAAATGCAACTTTTGAAGTCTCTTCTCATCACATTGACTTGATAACTAATAAAGGTCTCAAAATGTTGGGATTTGTTTTAAGAACTGCACAAAACTTTACAGACCTGCGCACTTATAAAGTCCTCTACACTTCTCTTGTCAGACCTCAGGTTGAATATAACTCGATCATTTGGTCGCCTCACTATGTTAATCATTCAACGGCAATTGAACGAGTCCAAAAAAAATTCTTAAGATTTATTAATTACAAATTAAATATACGCTTGGAAGATATCAATTATGAATATCTCCTTTGTTATTTACAACTTTTAAACTTGTCTGTGAGACGTACTGTAACAGACCTAATATTTCTTTATAGGATCGTAAATAGTTTGATTGATTGATTGCCCCCAGATTATTAGTCTGATCGACTCATATGCCCCATCGAGGTCATCAAGACACAGTGCATTATTCTATTATAGTGAAAATGTCAGAACTAATGCATTAGCAAACTCTGTAATTCCCAGATTACACTCATTAGGGAATGAACATGCAGAGGCGGCTGACATTTTTTCTGATAGTATAACTGTGTATAGGACAAAGCTGATACAATTGTTAACATCTCAACGAAATGGAAATGGACAATAATTTTTTCTGTATTATTATTTGTACCTTTAACTGTATTATTATTTTAACTGTCTTATGTTATTTTTTAAAAAATTCATTCTGTATATTTGTAAAAGGCCATAAGGGCGTTAAATAAGTAAATAAATAAATAATTATCTCATATATTAGGCAATATCAATATTATGGACTAGCTCTGTTACACCCTGAATATTGGTTATTTTTTGCATTCTATAAAACAAAAATATTTTTATCGTTTGGTTTGACGAATGATAACATTCATGACCCAAAAAAAGCGTTCAACAAATTGTCGTCATGGAATATTCGAAATATTTAACCCATTTAAATACTTCATCTGTCGTTTGACAGCGCGGCAGGAATTGGGTCCCGAAAAATGTCCCATTTTCCGGCTGAAGTGGCGGGAATCCGGAGGAAGATGACCCGCCGGGACGTCACGCCACATCAAAACATTCATCCTTGCAACAAATTGATCCAGCCCGACTATTTCGTTTCTGGAATCTTGATTGACAACTGTTTATAATTCAACAGGAATTCGTAATTGATGGATTTTGATCATGCCTCACGACAGCTTGAATTGTATGCATAATTGGAATTTTAAACTGAAAAATTCGACCGTATTGCCCTCGGTGGTGTCGATATCTTGAATTATTAATAATTTATTTATTATAATCCCAATTATAATAATTTCGTTGTTTGTCCGTCTGTCTGTCTGTCCCGGTAATTTCGTGTAACGTCCGTAAATTCTTCTATAAAATTATAATTTATAGAAATTAACATTGTACACACCACTTTTTTATTGAAAAAAACTCAACATGTTTCAAAGCCAATGGCTTCTTCATCAGGATAACATATGTACAAAATTAAATTTAAAAATCAAAGTATAGATAAAAAGTTATATATGGAAAATGAATAATAATAAAGTACATACTTAACATGAAAATAAATTTAAAAGATAACTATTTGTAAAAATGACCTGGTTATAATATTCAATTTACTATTAACACTTTTTCTTATTTCCACAAGATAATTTTGCTGTGTTTGAAGAAGTCTTTTAAAAAAACTTTTTCTACTTCTTTTATTTTTTTCCCATTTTTTTCTTTTTTCTTTTTTCTTTTTCTTCTTTTTTTATGAATAAATACATATTTATTCTTTTACCGAAATTAGCCGTCATCGTCATTTTTGCCGGCTTACCTCTAGTTTAGAATATATTACATTAGAAGAACATACCGAATTTTTTATAACAATGATACGTCATTTAGCATAATCCACTTTATTGCCATCTTAAAACTTTTCATTTTTATAAACTAAATAATAAACATATAATAAATTTTTTGAGAGACACGACGGAGAGCTGACGCTCGTGTTTGGCCATTTTAAACAATGTGGAACATTTTCGTTTAAAAAATATTTTTTCAACCACTTTCAAAATTCATTCCGGTTATTTCGCATCGTGGTTGATCGGGAGTCTGCCGTTTATAAAAAGTACACAATTTTTTTTGGAACTTCATATATCATACTGGAAGGGGAAATCAAATCAAAACAACAACAATCTGGCCTGACGATTAATGACTTAAAATAAAATGGCAAATAAAATAAAGTAAACTCGACCGTGATATTATTTCAATCCTTGTCGCCAACGCTTCCACACCAGCGCGAGTTTAAATCTCAGTTGAACTAACAACACTTGTTTGTTTAATCTAATCCCCCTTTTGTGGGTTAGTTTTCCGACCGGATGGGCCCAGCGACGGGACCAATCGAATCACTCGCGCCGTTGACTTAATTAAAACTAACAATGATATATTTTGTCCGGACTGCAACGTGTTAGCCTGAGCGTTAAGGCGTTAACAGAAATAAAACAAATTGAAGACAATCGCCGCTTTTTATTAAATAAAAATAATCAGTTACGTTTCACCTCGCAAAGGGTTAACTGTTACCTTACAGATGATTTAAGGGACAATAGATAGTTTTACTGTGTTAAGATCTTGGCTTGCGCCAAAGAAGTAAGTCTCACTCGTTACATGGTGGCAATACATTTGGAATATTTTGAGTTTATCCAAATTTTTCAGAAACAATACTTGATTTTGTCACAGGGACATCATTAATCAATATATATTATAGATGTCTCACGGAGACTAAATTATATTCTTTTATCGAAAAGTAGGTATGGAAGTCTTTGGATGTTTATAAGGCTCACGACCTACCATACGGCTGGTTTAAGTGATCACTTTACACAAAATAACGTTCACCATTTCCATTGCATATATTTTTAAATTTTACAACCTATTTCATACGTGAGTTATGATAATCGTTAGCGCGACTGATATCCAATGCTTTTTCATACCCCTTAATTAACCACAGATGTCACTAATGAGATATATATTTTTATGATTGGAATTTTTTAGCAATATCCTTTATATGTGTAATGAGATTCTTCCAAATTATTATAATATGAACACCCAAAGACTTCCATATCTAGGTAGTTTCTCAAAAAAATATAATTTCGATTATATTTTTAAATAAATAATATAACATATTTAAAATTGCAAACTTATGAAAATGATTTTTTAGAAAAATGCATTTTCGGACTTTTTTTTTAGTACCTATCTATCTATGAATCCACACAATATTATTTATTTTTTTGTTGGTAAACCAAATAATACATTTTTTAAATATGGTATGTTCTCTATTAGGCTTTTGGCCTATTCTGCAGAATCTTAAGTTTAAGAAAATATGCAAAATATTATTAGACTTAACACCGCGGCTACACTTTAAAAAAAATTAAAATGCAATAACCAGAAAAAATGTTACAAAATATCGAAAATATCTAATTTTTTCTGTAAATATAATTAAATTTAATTCCCTCTTTTCTTACTTCCTAATGAACTGTACATATAATATATAATGCAATGTTTACATACATTAATTAAAGAATTAATCGTCTTCACTAATTTTTTTTCTTTACAAAACACGCAAATCAAGGTACTATAGACAAAATTTCTTCATCTTCATTTTTGATCGCATTTAATTTAATAGATTTTAGGTTTCATACGTTTTTGTACAAAAATATATGCATTACCTAAATCAATTTTAAAAATCTTGTCCACAACACTATAGTTTTCAGGAAAACAATGTTAATACGCTCACTGTGTAACTTCCATATTATGTAGAAGGTACAAACATATACTAAGTAATTGTCCCCTTTTTATATATAATATGTACCTAAGTTTCAATATCATTAACCCCATCCATTAAAGCAACCCTTTCAACTCGACTCTTAATAAAAATTATATTCATCCCCCAGCCATTTTCCGCATTGTTTTAATGCTAATTATTATTGTTTTTAATTTGGGTTTCTGTTTTAAGGGAACGTTTTTTGGATAATTAACAAATTTTTTTAACACGTTCTTTGTTCATTAATTTTCCTGGTTAATTAATCATATTCATCACAAGAAGGGGTTGTTTTATGACGCAAGCCTCGGGGTGCCGTTCGTTTTAGATATTTAGGGATGATCCAAGGGGCTGCGTTGTCAGTTCATTTTAGTAAATTATTTACAATATTTTTGTGATTGATTTTAATTTATCTAGCCACGATTAGGATGATATAATCTCGCATTCGATTCAACATTTACATCACAATCATTCATTTAATTCGTAAATGTTATAAATTTTCAATTAAAATCTACATGCATATATAAAATGACTTTTACCAAAAGTTTAAAGAATCTTGCTTAGGAAAACCCTCTCAGAGACATGGAACAAATTAATGTTCAAAATGATATTGTTCAGCATAGCAGTAGCTCTTCCAATAAGCATTAACTTCAGCAGGTTGGTCCTGTATATTGGAGTGTGAAACAATGTATGCTGACGCTGTTTGAGGTAATAATGACGAATATACAAACGAATGCTCTGCATAATTTCAGGATTATCGACCATACCGCGCAACAATCGATAGAAATGCATAATTGATTACGGATTGAATCCACATTCTTTCTAGTCTCTAAACTATTGTAGCCAAGCATATCCTGGAGAAACTCGGTTGGGTAAAGCCAAGGATAATTCCAGTATTCTCTCATATAGAGATATGTTAGAAACTCTTTTGTATTTCCTCTACCATAAGAGAGTACTTAAGCTCATGTGGCACCCAAATCATCGAGCCACACATATTATATGCACATATATACATATATATTATTATTTCCGTTCGTGTCACCTAGCAACATAAAACAAACGCGTATTGACAGCTACTCATGTTGCATGGAAACATTAAATAAACAAGATCTACTACAATTTGTCGATCAGCAGACAGTGTGTCTCATAACTATTAGAAAAAACTTAATAAGTGGATTTCTGCCTTGATAATAAGTCGAAAATGTTTAAGCAACCATGACCTAATATCAATAATTATGGAGATATACAATATCAAAAATTGCATTTTTTTTCAATATTTCTCACTTATTTTTGGCAAAAAGTTAAACTATCATTACAGAAACTTATATTGATTATGAAAAATATTCATTCGCTGCAATACAAGTCAAATAAAATGATAAAAACTTTGTTAATTTTTTATAAAAATAGACATCCGAACACGGAATACGTGTCACATCAATATTTTTACTATTTTTAAATTAAGCTAAACGTTTGTGCTATGAAAGTAGGACTAACTTGCTGTTCTGGACTGAGGTTCAAACCTGCGACCTTTGGATCACGAGTCGAGAGTCCTAACCATAAGACCAACAAGCTACTAAATATATTTTCAATGTTTGCAAATTTTTTATCATTTTATTCGACTAAACAAGTACCATCAAGAATTCGTACCTATCTCTATCTAAACACGGAAAAAACGAAGTTAAATGGAAAATGGAGCATGTTTGATGTTTTTTTTTCTTTTCCTGCTTTGTGCATTTCAATTCCTATCCTTCCACAGATCTACAACCCCGCGACTGATAAAGAGCCTACGTTTGTAGCAATAAATTTTAGTTGGAAATAATTAATAATTTTAAAAAACTAACATTGGTTGTTTGAACGAATAAGAATTTTATTTTCTTTATTAACGAAATATTTTTAAAAATATTTTATTTTTATTCACATTAAAAAAATATACTACACATGTCTCTAGCATGGTTCCTTCAAATATATGGAAGGTTTAAAAAAATTGATAAAGGCAACAAAAAATCCATCTTAAGAACATTAAAAAAGTGGATGTTCTTCCGATGGAATTGGTGAACGTTGTGTAGAGTGATCGCTTAAGCCAGCTCATTCAGGTTGTAAGCCCCGGGCCTCTCATGTAAGTAGCTTCGTCTCTGTGAGACTTCTTCAATTTATCAAAATGAAATATTTTTATTTTGAATGCAATTCGACGCAGCCTAAAATTGAAATCGGCTTAAAACGGTCTTCGATCTGTTTGCTTTCAATTTGCCCCATTCTTTTATTAAGGGTCGCCGCCCCTCCCAGCGTCGGAGACCAGCCCTGGACAGACGGGCCGCTTCTGCAGCGTCACGGTCTGCTGCGGTAGGCTGGGTTTTAATTACTTCCAACCACCGTGTAGCCCGCACTGAAAAAACAGACCCGCGGACAACGCCCATCTTTAGCTACCCTGTGCCTAATAATGATGAGTATCATTATATTTCTAAAGGTGAAATTTTTGGTTCATCGTGTCATAGTTTCAGATATTCTATTATCTAGAATTGCTAATATTATATTATATTAGCATTTTGGAATTTGCATCACCAATTTGGTCGCCGTTCTACGAAATACATAAAAAACTTCTCGAACGCATTCAGCAGACTTTCACAAAAATACTGAATTTCACAAATCACGTCCACTTCGATAACTATGACGACGCATATAAGTACCACAAGATAACTACTCTTGAAGACAGGCAAACGATAAGCGATATGAAATACCTTCACAAAATACTTAATAATCGCATAGATTCACCTGAAATTTTAAATTTGATACAATTTAATGTCCCGCAGAGACGAACAAGAGCACAACGCCTTATCCACTTAAATCATTGTGGAACAAACTACGGTAAAAACTGTATTATTAACAGAGTTCTAGATACCTATGACACGGCCTTTGCAGATCTCGATATTTTATATTTAAGTTTTGAGCAGTTTACAAAATCCCTTACGCATAAACTCACGCGATGACATTTTTCTTCCCACACACACGAACACATAAAAACACATACACACACGGACACATAAAAATACACACACTCTCACCAACTCACTATTTGACATATTGTTTTTTATTATTTTTTAATCGATCCTGGTATAATATTCTTGTATATATGTGTTTTCTTGTAATTAGCCCAAGGCGTTATACATCAATAATTGTTATTTTTCAAGATTTATTAATAGAAATAACAGAATTCGGAGAAATTTACGTATGACTGGATTCCTTCGTAATGTTAGTATGGAACAAAACTATCGAAACTTCTAGTACCTTCCACTAGATTCTGGACCGCACTACCACGCTTAAGAATGAGCTAGGACGTTCGAGGAATGTCTGTAACGGTCGGAAAATGGCGGAAACAAACTACAAACGCCTGGAATGTTCGGAAATACAGCGTGTTTAGCCGTGTCAAGGCCATAGTTTAATTTTACTTTGACGTTTCTTCCAGAGCGAGATTAGCGACAAGCCGGGCGATCAGTGCTACCTACGCGTGTGTCATACTAGTGACGCGCAGATTAACAAATCTAAGTACTTACGTGCGATATTTGGAACAAAAATTTCTCGAAAGTGTTTACCCAGCGATAATAAATAATTACAAAATAGTTTGATTTAAATAATAGTATATAAATTTAATAAGTAGGTAATAGTTAACTAACCATTCATTAATAAATCGCTAAAAAAATTCCAGTGTTTTTATTTATCTTCCCGCAGCCACGTCACGTGACAATATTATAAGCCCAGAATTTTATATTCGACTAAAAGAGTAGCCGATATAAAAAAATACATTTTATTAATTAAGATAAATTATGAACATGTTCTTAGAACGACAGAGGAACGAATACAAAAAGAATCCCCCTGGCAACTCCGGAAGGAAGACGGCCGGTGAGTCGCCCCAGATTAAGCTGGGAGAAGCAACAGAAAAATTTGTATGAAAACAGAATGGGTCAAGACTGATTTACTCATGCAAAAGCAGCACAAGGCAGGGGAATATGGAAACACCTTGTCGAGTCTTTGGGCCCCCTACTCTACTAGGACAAGGGGATGAAGATTATGATGATGAAGATAAATTATATAGTATCACAGAGACGAATTTTTGACAGACAGAAGCAAATTTAAAAAAATAATTTTAATAAAATATTTATCCCTCTGTGAAAAAATCCAGTAGTTGTGTTTTCAGAACGTACCTACGAAATGAGCTGTAAGAGATCGCAAAATGTGACCAAAGTCAGCATCCTTACCTTGTTTGATAATTAAAATTAGTTCGCTTGACTTAAATCATACGTTAATATAGTTACAAGATACTTATTTCTTCATAACACTTTGTGTAATATATATAAACTTTAATAATTAAGATGGAGTGACAACGTCTTCAAAGATATCTCTGCCTTAGAGCTTCGAAACTGGAGAGAGCTGGCACTAGACCTAGATGAGTGGAGGAAAATTATTGAGGAGGCCAAGACCCACCAAGGGTTGTAGTGCCAAGAATGATGATGATGATGAATTACCCATACACGAATGAGTAGTGTGGTAAGTATTCAGGCTTACTCATTCACAGAGAGAAAGGGTTTGCAGTGAATGTCGAGGATAAATGAAATTATGTGTCAGTAACAAGAATATTGTGTTGCAAAATGCATATAAAACTAAAAGGTATACCAGACAATTATTAGATTCAAATGTAATTATGTATGGCTCCGAATGGTGGACCTCCTAATACAGGCAACTCCTTTAGAAATACATAAATTAACCGTAAGCTGGAAGTACGACAGCTGAGATAGTACGGGCACAGTATAGTAAAGCATACAGTATTATATCTTCATACAAACAGCCGAAACGACGCCCTTCGAAATCTCGGTATACTTCGAACTGCTCAGTCGCCGCAGGGCTG